>UYYF01004498.1:0-43715 GCA_900618365.1 Thelazia callipaeda
AAAAAAAAAAAAAGATCTTTTATTACTGTTGAAATAATTATCATTCTGGAAGTAATTTAGAGTTTTATAGTTGTAAACTTATTTTAATAAGCAAACAGATTGCGTTAATGATACATCGGTTAAATGTGACAAGTAAAACTATTACTGTGAATTTTATTACTCTAAAAACTGTAAAATCGTGAGCAGTACGAAAAGTACAATATTCCATGAAAAAAATTTATTATCTTTTGTTTCATTTCGAACAAATTATTATTGGTAAATTTCATGGGAATAAGACATTCTTATCTGATATTGATAGTAGTATCAACAAACTGAAATTTTAAAATGTTGCATTATGAGCAAATATTATGACTCAATTTCATGATATGAAATCTTATAAAATAAATTTTCAGTCCACCATTTTTATCAAATATAAGTATTATTAATTACTTATTTATAGTACGTATTAGTAATTAATGGAAATTTTAAATTTATTGCGAATAAAGTTTTCATAAAAATGAATTACTCAGCAATGAAATATTAGATATTGGAAAGCACTTTTAATGAAATCGAAATTGAATTAGTACTTCTAATACTTAATAAAAAATAATAAACTTTCAAAAGAAATATTCTCAAAATTAATTTCAGTCCATTTTATTTCCGTCTTATCAAAATTCTGTCCATTATTTACTGCTACTCAGTGATTGGTAAGTGTTTGTGGTTGAAAAGGTGCTAAAAGTGGTAACAATAAGATGTCAGTAAATGTTTTCAGTGAATTGATTGCATTTGTAAAAAAAATCCAGAAATCACCACTGGTACGTTGCATTGCACTATATAAATCAATTGCATGCTTCTTTTCAGTTAACTGCTTCTTCCATTCTTGAAACATGCCACGAATCAGAGGGTTTAGATAATTTCTGGTAAGAGATTCTAGTTCTACTTTCGCATCGTTTTTAATTACGGCTTCAGATTCTTTTTGATCGATTTGATCAGAAATTGTCACCTTATCAGAAATTATTGTTGCAAGTTCTTTCTGTAAATTTACTGAACTTGTAGGATTAGCTTTTATTACTCCTTCAGTATTGTTCTTTTCGTTGTAAATAATCGCATCAGATGTTTGTGTTTTGTCGAAATCCGTTGATTTAGGTTGTCCATTTAGATTTAGTGATTTTGTGTTTGCAACTTCAATAACTGCTTTTGTACTGTTTGCACTATGGTTTCCAATTATAGGTCTGACAGTTAAATTAATCTGATGATGGAGATCAACAGCTTCTACTGTGTCGGGTTTCATCGTTGTGGAATTTGCAGAAATGTTTGTGCTATTATCATTAGAATCTATTTCTGCATTAATCTTATCCATACTTCCATTTTCTGGTCTAATCTTTGATTTTGATTGATTTCTGAGATCAGAATTTTGTGAGTTATTCATCGAAATTATTTCAGGAAATCCAGGAATAATGCTTGCAGCAGTGCTGTTCACTTCTTGCAAAGATTTTTTGATCGTTTCATCCTAAAAAAGCAAAGATTTTACATTTTACAGTAATTTCCATTGAATACCTTTCACTAAATATTAAACATCTGGAAGGCAGATTTTTGAAAATCAACAACAGTTTATTGACTTTTCTATAAATTTATCTATTTTCGAGTCAGGTAATTTGTTTTTCGAATTACAGTACCATATTATCGAAAAACGTGACAAGTTCAACTGAAATACTGGTAATATAAAAACAAATAAGGAAATGTTACCTTGTATGTGGTACATATAGTTGGGGTAATAAAATATAGGTGAAGTAACAAGCTTATTAGCATCTATTAAAGTGAGCAGTTAACAATAACTAAGAAACAGTAAATGACTATTATCTATTTTTGAGCCTTATAAATTGCCGACAAACACTAAATATTGTTGATATTTTGACTGTGTGAAAGTTACAAAAGCCGATTAATTTATGATTTTGTATATTTAGTATATTTCTAGAAAGAATCATTAATTCACTGTATTTACTAACAATGAAATTTAATAAGCTTACCAATTGAAACCGATAACAGATCTCATATAATACTTATTATAATGTTTATAGCACTTTCAGCAAATCAGATGATAAATATTAATATTCTCTTCATTTTCTGCAAACTGATTTTGTATAATTACTTTGATAAATACTCATATTAACAGATTTGAATATGACATATATGATGCATCTGATTACAGATGCAAGTGAATAATAGCAGTATTGTAAACTTTTCAAGAAAAAGATTGGCTCATTTCAAAAAATATACAAAAGAATTCAGTCTTAATTTATTAAACTTATTGCCATAAGACTTATAATTTTAGCTGAATAAAATTTCTTATCACAGCAAAAAATTTTTCCTTCTCTTTCGTACTAAATTCAAATTTAGAATTATTTTTTGTTGATCTTTGTGAGTAATAAATTAATGTTCAAATTAAAAGCAAATTATTGCAAATTGTGATCAAATTCAGCTTTTTAAAAATTGGTAATGTAACAGTAAAAATATTAATGTAAATGGCTGATTAATTCTGACTACAACTTTGCAATGTTAGATGAAATTTTTAATAATTTTTTGCAGAAAAATAATAGACTATTTATTTTGTAGGGATAAAATTTATTTTTTTTTAAAACAAAAAATTACGAGCAAATTAAATATTTAAGTAAGTGTATATCTCTGACAGATAAATATTAAAAAGTGTGTGCTTAAATTCAAGTTCAAGGCTTAAGTTCAAGTTGTGCTTAAGTTCAAGTTCAAGACCATTATTTTAGTCCCTCATTTTGAGACAGCAAGCCTTAAATCCCCCTTTATTTCAAACGAAGCATTAATTTTGCATGCTAATAATCGAATATATTGAAAAAAATATTTTTTGTCATATTTTTTGCTTTTGTTGGCAATATTTTTGAGGATAAATCAGTTCTATCCCTTCACAGATTGCAATTCTTTGCAATGAGTAATGATAATAACAATCGTTATTACTATACTAATAATAGTAATAAATCAGTAATGCAGTAATAATATTAAACAATAACAAGGCTTGTAATTGTAATAAGCTTATTATATTATAAAAGGTAACAAGTAACACTTATAATAATACTAATTAATCAAAATATTTGTACTAATGATGAAAAAATAAGGAATGATTTGTTAACAACAGTATTTCGTGAATGCATATAATAATAAGCATATAATAAATAAATGTAAATGTAACAAGTGTCATAATATGAAATTAATAATTGTCTTGATTATTGAATGAATAATTGTATTAATTATTAAATAAATTCAATTATGAATAAGTGATCAACAATGAATTTCCATCGTTGATTACATTATCAGGTGATTATTCTTGAAATGGTGATAAATTTCTTCC
This sequence comes from Thelazia callipaeda, assembly GCA_900618365.1. NCBI lineage: Eukaryota > Metazoa > Nematoda > Chromadorea > Rhabditida > Thelaziidae > Thelazia > Thelazia callipaeda. The sequence continues at coordinate 3,356 of UYYF01004498.1, forward strand.
TAAAATGTAAATATAACAAATGCCATAATATGAAAATCTGTTGAAAATATGTTTTGCTCTTTTTGAATTTTAATGAATTTAAACTATGCTTGAATTATGAAGAGTGACCAATATAAAAGTATTTTGCAAGAAATTTATAGAAGTCAGTACAATTGTAATTCAACAAAATGACTTACATAATTCCGAATGTCGTTATTGCTGTCCCAATTTTATTTGACCTTTGCCATCTCATGGTAAGTTTTCTTGCATAATCTATAATTATTGAACTGACAAAAATTATGAATAATAATACAAAATTAACGAAAATTACAAACTCGCTAAAAATTACCAAAATCTACAATACTAAGACTATACATAAAAACTACAGACTATGCTTTAAAAAATAAGTATAAATAATCAAAAAAAATAATTTCATTACTTCACAAATTAGTGATAAGCATTATTTTTTGAAAATAATTTAAGTATAATATATTCAAATATTTTTAAAAAAATAATGCTTATCACTAAATATTAGTGTAATAAGAAAGTAAACTTATATTTAATCGTTAATTACTACCTCTTTAATCATAATACTTAAAGTGATATAGTATTTAATATAGAATTAATTAAATATCATTAACAAATCATAGTATGATAATCAAAAAATTATTTTCAGTACTTCACAAATTAGTGATAAGCATTATTTTTTTAAAATAATTGCATATTTTATACTTAAATTTAAAAAAGATTAAATTCATTCTCTATTATTATCCAAACGTTTTCTATACTCGTGTTAGCTCGATCTTTTGCTTCGCTTTGCTTCGTCCTAAATTACTCAGATGTTAAAAGTTAATTGTTCCAATGGAATTATATTTACTAGAATTATTTAAATATTATTGTGCTTATCAATAGTAAAAACAATTTATTACATTATTCCTTACTTTCATTATTCATTTCTGCAAAATTAAGGTAATATATTCAGCTTTTTTCTCACTCCCTATTAGTAATAAGCATAATTAAGCAAAAAACTTAGATATATCAAAAACTTGTTAATTTTAATTTATAACATTTTTTATACTTATATATTATTTATAATTATTTTTATTAAAAAAAGCATATTTGTTGCAGCCAATATCAGTGAAAAAAGTAGCAGTAATTAATGCAACATCAAGTAATGAAACGTTAAAAAAAGAAAGAATTCTTCGCGATGAGCTGCCGTCACTGCAAAAAATTTTAGATGAAATGCAAATTGAAGCAGAAGGTAGACAGAAAGGTTTCAAAATGTTTTTAGAAAACAATAAAGCGATTCTGAATGCTGGCTTATTAATCGATGATTCTATGGATGTGATACGTTATGGCAAAGAACCATTCTTAAAACTTTTTAGCTTACCTTTAGCAATATTATTTCGATTTATTGGCTTACCAGTAATTGCTGATTTTTTCGCCAAAACTGGAACAAATATTTTATCTGATCTTTTTTCTGCTGAATCTTCACCAAAGTTATAAATCAATAACACTTTGTTTGTTTTTATTGACTTCATGATAGCTTTTTGTGTTATGAAAAATATTTAATAATTAAATTTAAGTGCTATAACTTTTTATTAGTCAATTTAAACTTTCAATTACAATTTCTATAATTTTACTAAGTTTTTTTTAAAGAAAAAATTACACAAAAGTAGTAAGCAGCTAAAAAGTCTGCAAGTTTTACATGAAGCCATAAAAATTCCATTGCAAATGCTCAGTAGTCAATTAAAAATGTAATTAGAAACGAATAAAGATAGAAAAATCGCTAATAATAAAAATTAGTTACTTTGTATATGTTTGCTCTTACTTACACCTTGTAAGTAAGTAATTATTTATTTTTGTGATAATAAAAGATTAAAACTTTTACTGAGAATAATCACATCACAAAGCAGATAATTACAGTTTGCACAAGCAATTTTTATTTTTAATAAAAAAGATTTTGAAAATTTGAAAAAAAAAACGAAATTTTTGAAAAAATTAGCAAAACATGATGAAAAAATTGTAAAAAAACAAGTGGATAATTTTGTATAAAAATCAAATTATAAAATTTTTTGATGAAAAAACAAATATAAAATTTAAACAATGATGGGCTGAGATGAAGATATGCGCAAATCCATTTATGTAATAGTATAAATTTTTTAATACTTCGATAATTGACAATCCAGAATTGCCTTTACTGCCTGTGACAAATACGAGCTATCCTTGTTAGTTCGATCTAAAACGAAAAATGTCTATACGAAACAAATTCAAAATATTAATAAAAAATAATAGAATTAAAAAATATAAAGTAAAAGAGTAAGGTTATCGATTTTTATGTTGCAGCTCTTTATAATCCTATAATTGCTCATCATTAGAATTGTTTTAATAAGAAATTTGAATAGCACATGTATCAAACTGTTTTAATAAGAAATTTGAATAGCACATGTATCACTGGCAAAGGTCAATTAAAGGTTATTTAACGAAACAGAATAAAATGCAGTGGATGCAAAAATATCTTTCAGTAAACTTTTAAAAAAAATTTGAATCTGCATATTTTTTTAAATAAATATTTGTCCTGCTTGTACAACATAGACTTTACTTTACTTGAAACAAGGCAGAGTTCATAAGTAATAGATGGGTTTTCGAAACTTATACATGTTAAAGGTCATGCATTGATAATGTGTTAAAGGTTAGAAATTTAAAACTTCTATTCTCAAGTAATTGTTTTATAAGATTGGTTCTGTACGTGTAGCAACTGCATGTACCTTTGTATTAATCTTAGTAGAAATCTTAACTCTACATGTAATACTTTGTTTTACTCTAAATCTTAAATTTTCAGATTCCCATCAAACTATGATCAAAAGGAACTGGTACTACTAGTTTATCTAAATTTTTTAGCAAGTTATGGATTTTTACAGTATGCTAAAATTGATTTTGTGAACCAATTTCGTACTGCTTGCGAGTGATCATTTCTTGTATTCCTTTCCAAGCTTATAGTTACTTTCTTAGCTTTACTTCACTGCTAAGTACTTATCAAATAGCTGTGTTCGTTCATTTCTGTACATGAACTATATTTTACTTAAACTTGTTATGTAATTAATTAAAGGTCATTTTTGTAGTTAGAAATTAGCTCATAAGTAAGCATCTTTTGTAATGAATTTAAGCATAGTACTGTATTTCGTATTTCTATTTCCAGTCATTAAGAATAAGCTAATTATTTGCAAAGAGAGCTTAGGTACAGTTTATAGGTATTTTTTTTAACGGCATTTCTGACAAATGAAAATGATTTGACTCTTTACTGCTTAATTTCATTCTTTTCACGCATTTTATTCCAACTCATTTGATATTTTTTTAAAACTCTTTTTCTGTGGTCAAAAACTATCTGTGTTTCTCTGCTGACATCATGTGTGATTTATTCTTTCCCCTCATCATCAGATATTGAACCTGAATCCCAATTTATTCATTTTTTTACCAAATAAATCTTTTCCTCAATCAATATTTCGACTTCTGTTGCTACTTTTTATCATTTATAATAAATAATACAAGAGTTCATCACATTATTTTACCTTTTTATTCACTCTTATTTAATTAGTTATAACTCATAATTAATTAGATAGTCTTTAGCATTAATTTTAGATAGGCTTGCTTGTATTTGATAATTGTTATAATTACTCAATTTTATATTGCAAAACATGTGTAAAGAACTGTAGCATTCTTGTAGTAATTTAAACAGCATTATTCAAATTTTCTTTTTTTAAATTAAGTTCTAGATAATTTAAATTCAAATTTAGTAATCATGAATATCCCACTTGACTCTTATTAGGTTTACTTTGTTCGTTTATCTCATTTCTACATTTGCCAAGTTATTCTAGTAAAAATAATATTTGTTGAAGCTTTTAGATGAAAAATTCTCTTATTTTTTACGTCAGATGGAATTTTTTCACTCAAAGTATTCAAAAATAGACTTTCAGGAATAATATTTTATCTAATCATTGCTACAACATAACTTTTGCTCCACTACTGAAATTGTATCAGATCAATATTACTATTCTTTTCTTCACTATTGATTTCTACGCTGGATCGTATTCTCGCTGCACTCGTCCCGCACTCAGTCCTGCTGTGCTGGTCTCCGCTGTTTGGTCCTCGAGAAATCCGTGGCGTTGATAGAAGAAAATGCTTCGTACTGTATTTCGTTTTTCTGTTCTCAGTCATTTAGAATAAGCTAATTATTTGCAAAAAGAATTTAGGTACAGTTTTTAGCACTGCAGAGTGGATATATGTATGTCTCGACCTGATCAGATACATTAATTTCCTTCGGTTACGTTTATGGAAGTTCGTCACTCTAGTCATCACATACTATTATGATCATCCTACATTTTATCTCAGACTCGAATTCACTAGCAAGTAAATTACTTCCGCTTCTTCTCGATCTGACTGCTGTCAACCTGTCTTCTTAACTAGTGATGCCAATCTCTATCAGAATACTCCATGTTGCTTCTTATCGTGGATCACTTATAAAATACACTTATTTTTGTAAATAAGTTAAAATAATTGCATTTTTATAAGTGATCCACGATAGGAATATTTTTATAGCTGTTCTAACACAGACAAAAGTGATGAACTTCCATAAACGAACTTCATTCAAGTGGAAGCTGCCTTGTAAGCTCAGTTATTAATTTGAGGAGATTCTGTGTGGCTTATTGACCCGCCGCTTGGTTTACCACTTTAAATATAAGCGGGTCAACGGGATTATTTTCCGCATTCACTTTTTCTAGTCCATGTCACATCCTTGTGCTTTTTGAAGTATTCTTTGAGAATGCACTTCGCCTGGCCATCTGCTCTCGGATGATTCCTTCGAAAGTAATCATTTCACTGGTTCCTGATTCCGGTGCACTGGCAAAATGTTCTCTTAGATTCTTCCCGGATCTTTTCACAACCTCATACATTTTCCCATTGTTTTCTACTATGATTTCGCTTTTTCTCACTTCATCCTCCATTTTCTCCTCAGATTTCTCATATCCTGACTGTACGACCACAAACCATTCTTCCTTTTGGTTTCGAACTCTTTTTACAACAGTCTTTTCTATCTGTCTATTCGTTCCATGCGTGTCATTCTTCATGCCTTATCTCGTCTTCGTTGCCTCAGAAGTACTGCAACATTGAGTTGCATGAACATTATCGTTATGATCTATTACTTAAAGTTGCTTGTAATGTGGAAGGTTCTTCAGAAACGGGTTCCCAGCCATTAGATAACTGATCTGGTTGATTTATGAAATATTCTGTGTTTTACTGTTTTCATCGTTCTGGAGTATTCGACTGTCGATACCATTACGCTTACTGTTGCAACTGATCATACTAATATTTCTGCCATTTACTTCTGTAATAGCATCGTGGCATCTCCTTAACAGGTCACAAATTAAGGAAGAACAAAAATAGGAATAGAAATCAGAACTAACGAAGAAATAATGTGTTACTTCCAAGATCAGACACAATCTATCGTCCACAATTACCTCAAACTCAAACTTGCCTTCTTAAGCATGTACAATAATCAAATATTTTTTTTTCATTAACTTTACAATTTTTAATTGCACTTTTTATTTTTCAAAAATATTTCATTACTTTTGAATTTTAAATTGGTTACTGCAAGGAATCAAAATTGAAATTTCATACAAGAAATATGACATTTTTTGAATACTTTTTGCAATAGATATGTAAATATTAAAAAGTAAACTTAACCAATCAAAATGAGGACGAGCAGGCATCTACCGAATTGGCGAATTTTCAAATTTTTTTTCCGGTAGCAATTTTTTGCCTCTCTTAAAAGAACAGTTTTGTGTTGTTTAATTTGCTGACGTAAACAGTTTATAAACTTTTCTTGTTCAGTTTAGCAAGTGAATTTCATTCCAAAAAAGTTACACGTCACGTAATTCATACGATTATTTCTGTATGGTTCTCCATTTTTGGTTTTTTAAGCGTTTTTTTCACTTTTTAAAGCATTTTATTTTTTCTGTTTTTTTTGTTTTTAATTTTTCAAAAATTCTTTTAGTTTTTTGTTTTTAAGTATTTTCTCATTTTTTCAAGCATTTTTGACTGATTATCTTTGATTTTTTTATATTTTAGTTTATAACTTTTCATTTTTTCTTCTTATTTTCTGTTTCTTTTTTTAAATTTGTTACACGTCTTTTAATTAATAATCACATTTCACGCTTGCATAACTGAACACATTAGCTAATTTGAGGCTTATTAGATTCTTCGCATGCTTTTTTGAAATGACTCTAGGCCACGGCTTATTGAACATTTTGTTTTTTTAATATTCTTGTAAAATTTATTTCATTTCTTATTACTTTTTATTAATTTTTATTTTATTTTTTTATAAATTCTAAATAGAAACAATCAATAATGTTACTATCCAAATCGAGAAAAAAATTTTTTTAATCAAGCTGAAGAACTGTTTTTTATATTTTATATTTATTACATTCAAAAATTTGCATTCAGCGACATTCTGTCAACATGTACAACTCTTTATTTGTCATTGAATGATACTGTAATTATAAATATCGTTAGAAGGTCAATAGGGCAAAGCTCCGAAAGAGTTTACAGAGCAAAACAGTGCATTAGTGAGAATATGACAGTCATTTTTACAAGGCGTTCAGCAATAATTTCTGCATTTTGCAATAAAATTAAATTTCACCTTACTTGAAACTGTCATTCAATGAATTAATCAGTCAGTCGGTCGGTCGGTTGTAGTCTATACAGGTCATTTGTCCATACTATTTTACATCATGCTAAATAATCCATTCAAAATGATCATTGGGTTTACTAATTGATATTAAAGTGAATGAAGTAATAATACCAGATGAGTTTAGTTCAAAAATTAATTCTTAGCAAAATAATTTAGTTCAATTTTGACGTTTTAAATTTTTAGTTTATTTATTATTGCGTATATTCAACTAGTATAACTGTTGCTCTTATTTCTCATACATGTAGAAATAATAATTTTATTGGTTTGTAGAATTCGCAGTATTTTTTTAATTACAGGAAGTGAAATTATCGGTAAGGATTCAATGAATGGTTCATATTTTGAAACTTGACAGTTGACAAACTTTTTAAAAGTTAATGAAAGGAATAAAGTGATCAGAATTCAGTACTTAAATGTCTAGTACTCTTATCGTTTTGTTTATGCACATGTTTAAATCTTTATAGTTGTAGTAAGACTGTTTTCAATATTACATCAATAAAGTAAGCTATTACTATAAATCGAATTTTTATTATTTGTTGTCATCAATTTTCAAATTAATGTTGGCGCGATTATGTTTTGATCAAGTTTGTAAAATAATTAAAATTGAATAATGCGTTGAAAAAATTGTGATTTTAAACATTATCAAAGCTTAGCAATTGAATTTAAATTATTTTTTGTTATAAACATTAAGTTGAAGATGAGAACATCGGTTTTCACAGGTTTATTTATAAATTGGATTTTTGTAGCAATGGTAATTTTTCCTTAACAAAATCATACTGTACTTAATTACTGCTACTATGATCGGTTAATAATTAATTTAGAAGAAACAATAAATAAAATAATGTGACATGTTTATTTTTAAAAAATGTTTAAATTTATTTTATTGTTTAGAATCAAACAATTACTCTTTAAAGCATTTTGGAGTTAAAAGATTTTTTTTTTAAACTAATTTTTTCTCAGAACAAGAATATTTCTTGATATTTAATTTGAAGTCTTGATTCCTATTGTTTAGATGATTATGACATGGATGATTTGGAAATTGAAGTTTCTTCAGATTCTGAAGATTCTGGTTATTACAGCAGTGATGAATCCGACAGTAGTATGGACAGGTTTCTTTTTTTAACAAGCAATTCTTATTTATAGAAACTGACTTTAGAAATAAATTTGTTTGTTTTTTTGAGCATTTAATTCTTGCATAATTATAAGGCTTTTAATTTCAGATTATTATTAAATATATTGGATGAAGAGGATGGTACTGATTACGGGTATTGGATTCCTTTTGATATAGGTGCCGGTAATAATGATAGCGAATCCAATATGCCTGGGCAACTGCAACCTTCGGTTTGATTATTATTTGATGATGCAAATTATTTTTGTTGACAAATTTTTTAATTATTTTAATCAGTTTCTGATTCTATGATTAACTAAGCGATCTAAACCTAAATCATACTTGAAATATAGAATGAAATGCGATCGATGTGTGGTATATGTATCGCACCCAGTGATGTTCAGCGATGCATATTTGACTGCCTAAACAACGTTTGTAATTGTAACTTGTTTTTTTTAAATATGTATTTGAACCTTTTCCTTGTTTAAATAGTTCAAATTCAATAAAACAAAATATTTAATATTTATAGAGAACAATCTGAGATGAAAAATTATAAAAATACATTTTTTGGTTTACTAAAAAATTTGAAAGAATAACTTCAAATATGCAATGGATTAAAAAATTTAGAAATAAGAAACGATTTTTACGAACTGCAAATAATCATAGATGTTTTGATGGTTATGACAAATTAGCAAACATGTTATAAATTAATTATTAGTGAAAATGCAACAATATGTTTATGTCTAAGTTTATCTGAAAAAACCTGAAATATTAAATCTATTAGATACTGACTTATATTTTTAGGATGAATGCTTATGTCATCCAGAATGGGAAACCACATTTACTGATGCTGGAATAGATTCATTTCATCCCTTGGTAATTCTGTTTTTATTATTTTACTAACTAAAAAATTACTGAAATTGTAACAATTTTGAGTATTTTTTTTCCAGTTTTCAAAAGTGGATATGGTTATTTAGATATTTTGCCAGTACCATATTACGACAATTATTAATTTATTTTAGTTCCTCAAAAATAATTCACTGTATGTCATTCAAAATTTTCCCTTTATAATAATAAATTTATTGGTTTCGTTGTCAAAACAAAGTACTAGAAACCATATAAATCGGATTTCTATCATATCCTTATCATAAAAGTAGCGTTGTTAATAATGCTTTGTTACGATGGAACCTAAATAAATGTTAAAAACGGTATTCAACAACAAAGTATTTTTAAAATTTGAAAGTATGAAGCAGTGTATAGATAATTAATTTTATGAAAACTTTTAAAGATCTCGCATTATTTGTCGTGAAATTATATATATAAATGTAAATTATTTTGCTTAATGTATCTCGTTTCTAACAGCTTTTTTAGGTTACTACTTTATTAATTTTTTTATCTAATTCGTGGAAGATAAATGGAAATTGGTCGAATTTAATTTTCAGTATTATGTTTTCGTAGTATTATATTTTGCTAACTTTTTGAAAGTAATTAGCAAATTAATGGTAAGAAATATTTCGAATTATTAGTTATACGTCTTTTTTTCCAGCAACATCAACGAGCAGCACACAATCCATCAAGACGCCGAGCATTGTTTAGAAGGTATCCACATTTTCACTCACCAGATGATCGTTTACATCGTGTGCAAAGTGGTCGAATCTGCCGTCGAAGATAATACGTTTCCAGAATATGTGATCCTAGCTCACTAATAGACATGGTCTAATGATTAGTTTACTATAGATACCAGGAAAGCTTTTATTAAAATTTTTCGTTCTCTCTTAGAGATTTGAAAATTCCAGTCTAGACTAAGAAAGATATCAATTTTTATTTGCTAATTGCGGAAGTATTTCAAGTAATATTAATGCATTTTAAGTTTTTTAGCATTAAGTGAAAAAAAGGTTTATTATTCATATTTATTTCAAGCGATAAAAATAGTTATAAATGTATTTAAGCAGCTAAAACATAATCAGTAAAGTGAGAGACGAAAATTAATATTCATTGTTACGATCGTTTCAACGTCATATTCAGGCATTAATATAATTTTATGTTATGTTAAAACTATTACATATGTTTGTTGGTTTGTTTTTTGTTTATGCATTTGAGCTATTCGTTATTGCATGAAGTTTACAACATTCTTGCTCTATCCATGATCAGATTTTTCATTAGAATTACAGCTGTAGCGAGTATTTGGTTTTATTAATTGATAATCAGTTGTTATTGTTATGATAATTTTCTCTATTCTCAGTTGCAGATCACATCATCCATCTTAATTTCTTGATAGCAAATCTTAAGCTTTTATTCAATATCATCAACGGTTTGCATCATGACTGGTATTTGTTGATGCTGCAAAAATTAAGTTATAATTTTTGAAAATTATATTTTCAGTAATTTCAGATGAATCAAAATTGAATTTAATGACTGAAACATAATTTTTTATACTTCATACCTATGCATAGACAAAATTTCGAATTAAGCAATATGCAGTGAGCAGTATTAGCAAGACAAGTAGCATTATTACAGTAGTGATCCATATTTTATCCCATATCTCTGCAATGAGGATAATTACCATTTTACAACGGGGATATCAATTTTGGAGTTCAAGTTTGATAACTATTTGGTGACTAAGTTTTGTTTTTTTTTGTTGTTGGCTCTTTATCAGTTAGAGATAAAATTTTATAGTTGTAATCTGGAATATCAGTAATAAATTCATTTACTATTACCGAACTCTTTGTTGTACTGCACAAGTATCGGATCATTAATTGAATGGTTATTGTAGATAATAATATAATATAGCGATTCTTCAGATGTAAGTTTCTACAAAATGAAGCTTATTGATTCGTAAAGAAATAAAGTAATTCGAAGAATCTTTTCGTGAAGAGTTACAATTATAGTAATTGATATCTTCTCATCACCAAAAGTTTAGAAGAGATTAGTCGATTCGACAAGTTAAATTACTGGAGGAATGGCATATTTAGGTAACGTAGGGATTTGTTTTCATTACTTTATTAATAACAGTAAAAAGTGTTTGAAAGTTGTAGTGACCTCTGAACCACTCTTGAACTGTATATATTTGAATTGGCTTTTACTTTGGCAGTAAATATTCATTTCTACGGAAAAGCCTTTTACTGTAATATTTGACAATATTCCTGTACACATTTTTCCCTTCAATATAATCTTTATCAAAAGTTATTATTGAACTGCAAGTTTTGTAAAATTATGATAAAAGTATTAATGCTTTCTAGGAACAAAGCTATCATTTTATTATCTTTTGATTAAATGTAATTTGATTTCGAATTTTATATGAGTATTATATTAAAAAAAAACTTCAAGTCGATTATAGAAGTTAGTTTTAATTCCACTACCAATTAGGAAATCGAAAGTATTAGAATTTAGCTTTGCTTAGCTGATTTTAATAAATTATCAATACTTATTTTTATTATCAATTAGCATAATTAATTATTAATACTTCTTTTTATTATCAATTAGCATAACAATTAAATTAAAATTAAAAGTCATACTGAAAAACGAATGGACTTGAAATAAATCTTCTTCTTTTGTCCATACAAAAATTTTTTCTCATGGCAAGTTTGTCTGATAGTGAAGGAATTAGAATTCCAAAAAGTTACTTCTAATGATTGACATTTTTGAATTATGCCTTCTAGATTTTCGAAGTTATGAATCTGTAGCAATGAAGAATCTATGATTTAATATGATGATATGAAAATTAAAAGCAGTTTCAATCTTTTTTTTTCAAATAAATTGTCAAATTAGTAAATAATTTTAGTCTGAATTTTCACTTCTTGAAAACTTAATCATTCAAAATTAAACTTTTTAAAATTAAGTAAAAGCTAAAATTAAAACTGACTAAACTTTAAACGCTATTATTAGATAGCAATTCAATGTTTGAAAAATTATGATGACTGATTTTTATCATTATTGTGACTCAAGCAGTTTTTGAGGAAGTAATTCAAAATTATCCAATTACTCTTAGGGTAAGGAATAAACTTAAGCTAACAAAATGGGTAATCACAAATTGTTTATCATTAACTGATCGGAAATTGAATAAATTAAGAATCAAGACCCTAAAGAATATTTTGCTTGAAATTTTGTAAATAATTGTTCAAAAAATGAATAAATTAATCGTTGACAATGAATTTTATTAACTTTAGCATATTAAAACATGAAGAATCAATCAATATGTAGTATTTAATAGTTTAGAAAATATATTTATTATTACATCTCGAGTGTCGTTAACTATTCCAACTATAGTAATATGCTTGCCACAGAAAGCAGTATGAAGATTGCTTATAATTAGAACAACCGCCCAGATTTCCAGCATTTAGTAAAAATCTAATATATTTTCACGCACAGACACTTATAAAGGTTTGTTTAATTTTTTAATTAATATCTCACTTTTTAATATTTACTTGAGATCAGTAGATTAAAATCATATGAGATCAGTAGATCAACTTGAGATCAGCAGATCAAAATCATATATCAAATCACATATGTTTCTTTTGCATTTTTTTGTAAACAAATTTACTACTTAAAAATAAATTCAATAATCTTCTGGAGATTGATTTAACTTCTGAATTTTTTTTACATTTTAATTTCAGTTTCTATACTTATTTTTTTACGTCTTCATTTTATGAGTTGAAGTTTCAAAACATTTTAGTCCATAGTTTTACAAAATTTTATTTTTCAGAATATCCAGAAGCAGTCATTTATAATCCAATTCTTTTTTTGGTGATTACACACGTAAGTAAATTTCAAGATTAATTTGGAAATACAGTGTATGAAGTAGTTTTTAGTGGATTATTTCTGAAATAATTTATTCAAATTTAAATTTTAAGTTTATTTCTTCCATTTGAGTACTTTTACAACTTTGCGGTTATATAATTTTTGAGTATAAATATTAATCTACAAAACGTCATCTGCTCTATTAATAGTATTTTTTCTAAAATAACACTTTTTCAAACAAAAAAAATTTATCCGAATATTTAAATATTTTTTCAACGAATTTCTCATTGTATATTCAATGCAATGACTCAAAAATAAGTATTTACAAAGTGTGGACAAGAATTTTGAATCTTCTTAGTTTCTGTAAATTTATATATTGTGTTATCACGCTGTTTAATATATTAATAAACTTATTATTGCTATCTTAAATTGCAGTTTAAAATGAATTTTTAATAAAACAGTTAGCAAATAAATTAAATCAAATTTAATTGGATACTAGTTGTTTGTTTGATGGGATCATTCTGATCTAAGCAATTTTTATTTTTGCTCAAAAATTTGCTAAATGATTTTTTTAAACTTTTATATAGTTCAAAACTTGTCAACAAAATCAAATATTTCTATTCATCAAGTTAATTAATAAAATAATTATCAAATCAGTTTATACGCATATTAATAATATTCTTCTTCACCGATAGCGTTGCATAAACAAAATGCTACTGTTATACCGAATATCTGAAATTAATTTTGAATATTTAACAAAATTGCGCAAAATTTTTTCTTCGTAAAAAGAAATAATATGAGATTCAAAAATAAGGCTGCTGAAAGCTGCAAATGCAAGTAAGATAAATTTGTAAAAGTTTTCAAGGATTCCCCGAAAAAAGAACAATCTTTTAAATTCATTACTGATTTCAAAAGTGCTAATAATAAGACTAATTCAAGCTATAATTCATTATATACTTATTTCATTAATAGCAGTAATAATAATAGAATAGTATAGAAAATTTTCAGAGCATTTTATTCCAGATAAGATATTAATTTGTAAAAAATAATTGTCAACAAAAACTTTACAAATTTGCATATAGATCAAAAATCCTAGAAATTTGCATATAATTTATTAAAATTATTTACCTGTATAAGTGCGATAGTGATAACAGTCCAAGCTACTATTTTAAAATGACTTGATAAAGCTTGCACTGATTCTCTGATTTTATCATAACAACCCTAGAATAAAAACGGGAAATTTGCAAAAGTTGTTGCAATTATGATAATCACAATATTTACTGAATCAAAAACTAATTATTATATTTATTTATAATCACAATATCATATAATCACAATATTATCATAATTATTAGACTTATTCATAATCACAATAATATTATAATTTTTATAGTTATTTTTAATCATAATATTTGTATTTCTTGATGCAATGAAATTTAAGTATTATAATATCATAATAAAGCAGTGATATAATGCATAATTTTGTTATATTTATTCAAATCAATGTGAGTGACCAAATTATTAAAAGTTTTTAAGGAAGTATGCAAAGTTTGAAGGTTGATTTTTTTTAATTTAGGCAAAAAATCTTGCATCGCCATATCTGGCTATTGTTGGACAAAATTCCATTAGTGCACCATATTCATTTGGTGGACAACATGCTGGTGGAAAATGGTGCTTTCGACCTGTTAAATGGTACCAACCACTTTCATTGAAATCTCCAATTTTAGAATCTACACCACAGCATGATTTCTAAAAGCTATCAACTTCCCGTAACAATAACTATAAAAATATACTGTATTAATAAAAAGTTTTAAATCTTGATTTGAAATTTATACTTATTTTTTTTCTTACTTGCTTGTTTTAAGAAGCTTTGAAATCATAATTATTAAAGTGATTTGAAAGCTCTCATTTTAGTTAAGTTTAAGAATCGTAATAATTGATTTCCAAAATAAACTTCCATTTAAATTAACAGTAACAATTGAAGCGCAAGTACTACTAAACTCTAATAACTGTTTTGCTTTTTTATTAAGCAATAAATAGTCAAAAAATAATAATTAATGAATTACTGCATAAAAAATGCAATTATTTGAACAAAAGAGAGAATAACCTCAGTCATAATTTTATCCCAAGCTGCTTTCATTAGCATTGTATCGTCAGATAATTTTTTTACAGTATCTGTCCCATTGTAAAATTTTAGTGATGCTTTTAAAACTTGTCGAAAATCTCTTTCAAACTGTAACCCAACTTACCGTAATGTTTTGGAAAAAATATAGTAAGATAATTGCAAAATTATATGATCAAACAAAGAAATGAACAAAATAAATAAGATTTTGCTCCCAAAAAAGTAAAATTTTAAAAAAATAAACGAGAATTTTAATAAATGATAAGAAATTAATTAATAATTGTAAAACACAGAAACCATATGACTGTGCATTACGGCGTATATCGCTGCAGCTATTTGTGTTGCCAAAATGATCATCAAACATGTTGCATACTGTAAAGATGGCAAAACGATAACGAAAATATTAAAAATTGATAAAACTTTACTAGCGGTTATTAAGCAAAATTTTTAATCAGAACTGCTTGATTAGGGCACAATCTTATAGCTGAATAATATGAGTAATGATCTTATCAGTACTGATTAAATGAATAACAAATTTTCATGACATTAAATCAATAATTATTGGTATTTTTTGATCTATTATTGAATATTAAATGCCCAATGCAGAGTTACACACAATATGCCATGAAGCATTTTATTTTCGATATATTTCTTTTGATTCTTAAAAATTTTTACTCGCATTTTTAAATATTATATTATTGAATGTGCTTTTAAAAAATTAAACAGTCTGCGTGTCAGAACCCGGTGCCAGCAGAATGATCACGTTTAAAGTACTCATTCGTGGAACCGAAATTTTATAAAGCATATGGCTATGGAAGGTGTTGAAAGCGGTCCTTGACTGTTTTGGAAAAGAGCCGAAAGGAGAATGGCCATTTGTATGGTTCCTTGTCCAGCGAAAAGTTTTTGTGTGCTATTACCCTCGAAGAACTGAAGAAGCAAGCGAATTCTGTGATCGCCAGTATTGCACGCCGTCCGTGCTCACAGAAACGTTCTTGAGGAGTCTACAAAACGTGGAAAAGCAGAAGATACGCACTTGGAGCAAAACGCTACAAGAGTCTAAAGTTTATCTAGATGTGAAGGAAAAATATCCAGTGCTGATGCAAGAAGCATACGGACGTAAGATAAACCAGACAAAGTGAACGCGGAAAATAACATTGGAGAGCGTGGACCCGCTAATACTTGGAGCAGTAAACCAAGCAGCTACAAAGTGCGGATCGACCGAATATTATGATCCACGATAAAAAGCGACGTGAAGTAATCCTGATAAAGGGTAGCACCATTAGTCACGACAGGTTTATAGCAATCGAAACCGAGAAAAAATAAAAATATGATCTACTGTCCAATAAACTTGGGTAAGAAATGAAATGCAGAACCAAAATAATTCCGTATGTAATGACTTAGGATGGGATAGTGACAAACTTCCACAAACGTTACGCGAAGAAAATCAGTATATCTGATCACGCTTAACATATATCCCGTCGATAGTGCTCAAGAAAACGCTCGAAAGCATCTCATTCGATCAGCGCCATGAATTCAACGAGGACGAAGCAGCGGAGATCAGCACAGCAGAACTGAGCGCGGGACGAGTGCAGCGAGAATATCAGAATACGATCCAGCGCGAGAATCAATAATGAAGAAAAAAAGAATAATCACCGTATGATAATGATTGACTGTATAAATATATAATCACATTGAGCTGTGTTCTAATTCAATATACTTGTTATAAATATTTGTTTAAAATTGATAGATTATTAAAATTAATAATAAATAAGTTTTTTTTTTCTTAAATATTTCTATTGCAAAAATTTCAAATTTGCAGAAGTTATTTTCGAGCTTAGCATTTGCTTTGCAACTAACTTGTCATTTGCAAGGCAAAAAAGTTTTTTCGTACTCAAAAACGAAGCGAAAAAATTTCATTTCAATTTGTTCTCCAAACTTCGTCACTTTTTAACAGTTTGTAACAACTCAAATTGTATACAAATAAATCTCTGAACAAATTGCTAAGGTTATTGCTTTTAGCAAGAATACTTCTCTCATAGTTCAACTTGACGATAACACAGATTAGCTTAGCTTTTAATGCAGACTATAAATAACAACAACTGTTCCTATATTGACTTAACGACGACAATTTTCAGTACAATATTGCATTTCAGTACTTATCAATCAGTAAATCATCATAGTTTAGTTTTCTGATTTTAAACTCTCAATTAATAATTTTTAAAAATGCAACTTGCTTGCTTGGGAATAGCTTTTGCGCTGTAACTTCATCAAATTAGTATATTATAAAGTATTAGTGGCATTAATTTATATTTATTTGTTTACTGAATTTGATGACATACTTAATTGTCATATGAGCTAATTATGATTTATTTGAGTAGTAAATTTATTCAACATACACAACACAGAAGTAATCGCCATTCTTTAGCTGCTCCACAACATCCCAGAAATGATACGACAATGACAATTATGCCACCAATAATCAACAAAAATCCAATTTGTCGTACAGCAGCTGGCTTCGATGCCTTTAAGATCTTGCGCAGTTGTAATTTATTTATGAAATTTAAATTGTTGCTTCGATTACGCATAAGTTAAAATGGATTTTCTTTCAGAAAGTAGCGGTTACTTTTTAATAATTCGTAAACATTAATTTTAATTTTTAAATTAAGTTTTGATTCTAAGTTTTAAGAATATTTGACAAATGATAGCTTAATTTTTGTATAAATTTTATCTTTGCTGAAATAAAAAATACGTAATGAAAGTCATTTTGTTGAAATGATTCATTTATTAGATATAAAAATGAGTAAAAATTAAAATATAAAATTAAAAAATTTAATTAAAAATGGAAGAAATTTAATTTTTTTTAAACTTGTATATTGCTACAAGTTTTTCATAAAATTATTGCAACTTTATATTAGTAAATAAGATTTTAGCAACTAATAAAGTAATTTTTATCAGACTTATGTAGATTTGAGTATTAAAAAAAAGAAGCAAAATCATTGCTTAAATACAAATTTATATTAATTTATTTTAATTTAAAATAATATATTTAAAAACGAATATCACTATGTGCACATTTCAAGTATTTCAATACATTATTTGAATTAATTATTATATGTTTTGGTTAATTTATGCAATTTTCGTTCCAAATACTTCTTTACTGTTTACAATATTACTGCTTTTATTTTGAATTTCTTTCAGGCAAATGAAAGTTATCATAGTTTTATATGTTATTAAAATAATTTTTTAATTAGTCATTGCACATTTTCCTTTAAATATAATAATTATTAATAATAAAATATTAATAAAAGCAATTAATAAACTGAACAAACCAATTCTCGTAATTTATCATCATTCACTTGGATTTGCTGACTTGCAAATGCCAAATTATCCACTGCATACTGATCTAATACAAGCCAAGTACCAATGCCAACAGACACAAAACCACATAACTTTATGCAAAAAAATTTTTATTATAATTAAAAAAGGAGTTTCAAATTTTTTAAGTTTAAAAATGAATTAATAATTTTATATTAAATTATGCAAATTGCATGTCTGAATATCACTTACATAATTTTTTACTCTAATGCATTTACAAAATTATATAAAATGCAAGTGAATTATACATACACATATAAATAATTACCAAAAAAATTAAATTAAAAACGAAGAGGCAAAATTTCAAACATCTCGCGCCACAACTTAATTTTGCCATTCAAGAATATCTTAAATATCTCCAAATTCCACGAAGAAAAGTTACAATTCAATTTTGCATTATAATTCTGAAACATATCAATTGTTAAACTAATCTGACTTTGTTTTTAGTTAAATTTTTATTTTTTAATTTATTTTTTAATAAATTTTATCATTTGTTTTTGACTACTGTCGTCACTAAATTTGCATTTTTTGCAAACAAATATTTTATTGAAATTTGCTTTGTTTTTTCAAATAAGTATACGATAACAAATACATAGTTATTTTGATAACAAATGTAAAATAAATAAAGTAATTATATTGTTAAAAACAATTTACATAATTATAAAGATTTACATAATTATAAAGATATTATAACAGTTGTTGAAAATGATTATTTACATAATGATAAAGATATTATAACAGTTGTTGAAAATGATTATATGATAACAAATACATATTTGTTTTGCATCTTTCGGAGTTGATATTAGTATGCAGTCTTTATCCAATAATTTACATAATTATAAAGATATTACAATCCAATAATTTACATGATTATAAAGATATTACAACATTTGTTGAAAATAATAGCATGGCTCTTGAATAAATTATTATTATTTTCAATTATTAGTATTTTTGTTATTAATATCAGATATTTTAGTTAATAAATTGTGAAAACATTTTTAAAATTAATTATTTTTATTTTATTTTCAAATCCAAATCTTTCAGTAATTCATTACTTTTTAGCAATGACATATCTTATAAATCAAACATGCACTGAAATTTATGCTCACTAAACTAAATAATTAAAATTTTTTCAAAAATTAAACTTGTGGCATTTAATTTTTAAAAATTAAATAAGAAATTAATTAGTTAATTAATATAAAGTTTAGGTTAATTTAATTATTTAAATAGAAAATAAAAAAAACATAATAATTCATTTATT
The DNA here is from genome assembly GCA_900618365.1 of Thelazia callipaeda. NCBI lineage: Eukaryota > Metazoa > Nematoda > Chromadorea > Rhabditida > Thelaziidae > Thelazia > Thelazia callipaeda. Next base: position 22,680 of record UYYF01004498.1, read on the forward strand.
TTTGGTGAATATAACTTTGTTACGCATTATATTAAGGAAGTATTACGTGACAGTATAAAAAGTTTGGAGTTGCTGTGATGATAACTTAGTAGTTTAGACTAACAATCAAAAACAAAAATACTCAAGAAAAATAAGAACAGAATCCAACAGCTGTCTTATCTTATTTATGTAAAGTTCTTGTTTTTTTACGAAAACATTACTTCTGTTAGAAGTAATTCATCTTCTGAAGCCTTTTCAACAAATACAGTTATTTTTATTCAAAAATAAAAAATACTTGGAGATATTTTTATCTATTTATTCAATATATTAACTAATATCATTAAAAAATTCCAATTATACAGTATCATAAATAATGTGACATAAAAGATAAGTATTTTTTATAAAAGATATATATTCATAAAATATGAGAAATGTATAAAAAAGCTTTGGATTGGATTTTTATGATAATAAGTATTAATATTTTAATTGAAAATCGTGTTTTAGCCCACAGTACTCTTACAGTCATTTAAAGCAAACCAAATTTGAATTTTGAAATAATTAATTTTGTTGGCAGAATAGAAAATTCAAAAATATAAGATGTTTTGGTTAAACATATATTACTAATATTATTAATAAACTGAATAAGGTGTTCATAAAAGTTCTGAAAATATTATTGGACAAATTAGTATTTTTTATTAAGGGAATAAAAATTAGAACAAATAAAACTTATAATTTCATTGCTAAAAGTTTAAAAGTTTAATTGTATTTTGAATTAGTCCAAATGTTTTGTTGCAAGTTTTGATGAGAGGTCACTTCTTGAAAATAAATACTCGTAGAATGTTATGGATATTATGGAATTTCGACTTTGTTATTAAAAATTTTAGCCTAAACTTGTAATTGATAAGTTTATTGTTTTTCAAGTAATTTTAGTTTTTTAGTGATTCATTTCAATTTCCAATTGATCTTTAAATTATGCAGTCTTAATAAGTATTCATTTTGCACTGAAAGTGAAATTTTTTCACGAATTTCAAATTTTGTTTAGTATCAGAATTAATAATCATTTTGATTGAATCAATTAATCTATTTGATATTTGAATAAATTAGAATAAAATAAATATGACAATTATTAGAACATAGAAGGGAATTAAAATCAAATAGCTAAAAGAATCTATTGTGATGAGGCGTACTGATCCAAAGAATTATGATAAAATAGAAGTTATCATAAAATAGCGATAAAATATAATAACAGTAATAACGATATAACTGAAGATTTAATTAATAAAATACTAATTATAATTTCACAAATAAGCGCTAAAGTATTCCAATAATAATGATTATACGAATAAAATACCACAAATAGTGAGAAACCGTTTAGTAGTACTGTAAGTGATAACAAAGTATACACAATATTGTAAGTAACTGCACTGAAAGTTATTTAAGGTAACATTAGCAAATGTAAATAAAAACCAGTAAAAAATTATAAAACGCATAAAGTTGCATAAATCCAAATAAATTGTTTTTAATTAAATTAAATTATTACGAAGAGCAAATCTGATCCACTCCTTCAGCGATCACGTTGCTGCTTTACGAAGTTGAGATCTGTTCACAGCTCTCTCCTCTTTGCTAATTAATTATTAAATTCCGCCAATGTATACTTTAATATTCATTTATGAATACTCTCTATCTTGTTATTATTTAATTGTTTTAATTATTAAAATAAATTCAAAACTATATACTTTATTTGCTTATAATTAAGTATTCTTATCATCTGATTTCAAGCACATGCTGCGATATTTCTCTGACCTTTTTAACTTCTCGTTAAATTCAATGCAAATTATCCATGGAGGAAATAATTTTTTTATATTTTTATTTTTTTTATAAAATTTTATCCAGTAAAAATTCTCGTCCAAAAAAAAAATCCACAATTTCAAAAATCCAAATTGACTCATTTTTGATAAAAATTTTAGGAAATATTATATACTCACAAAATAATAATGGTATAATTATGTTACAGTTCTCTACAACACAAATTATAATTTTGTATCATTTTATGTAAATAATTTTTAGTCAGAATTTATTCGAGAAAAATACTTACATAAAAAATATAAAAAATTTAATTAATAATTAGATATTATTGATGAATAAATTATTCTGTTCCAATTAAATTAAAAACAGAATCACATTTTATCACTTCAGCTCATTATTAATGTCTTAACTCATAACTTTCATAAATATAAACGTAGCATATTGCACTTAAGGACTTGTTCTTAGAATCTATTCGATTTTATTCCATGTCACATATCCAGTATCTGAATTTACAGTAACTTTACTATCATACGCAATATTTGATTCAAAGATTCATCACGGTTTTATCTCTTTATCACTCATAAATCACTTCAGATCTGTGCAAGAAAACTCGTAGCTATGAGATTTGAGAATTTCTGATAAGTTGTTAAAGTTCTTTATTAAAAATGGATCATCCGCTAACTTGAAAGTGATCTACACTCTTCTCATAAAATGCAACAAACATGCTTTCGACATATTTCATTTGATTTAACCCCTACTGTGATCTATTATTTTTGTTACGACAAAACTACAAGTTTTAGTTTAACCAAGTAGTTTTGTAAAGCCAAAATCATGTCAGGAGATTTACTTTTTATACGTGATAATTCGAGTCCTAGAAGTGATGAATAATTTATAGCTCATGAGTTATGACTTAAAATTATATCAGATTAACCAACCCGAAATTCTTTTGCTCTTTTACTAATTTTTACAGTTCTGTAAGCTATTCAGTCTCAATGTGAAAATGCTCTTAAGCCATGAAGAAAAAAAATGGTTTTTACTCAATATTTATATTCTGTATAGAAACAAATATTATGAAGACAAAAGTTACAAAGTAGAAAATTAAAAATTTACTTGACAGACAGTACAATTTATATTTAAGTAATTGAGAAAAGAATTCGTGCATATTAAATTGCTAAGATTTAATTTTTGTAGAAAACTGTTGCTTTTAATTAAAATGCATTAAAAGAAATTAGAATACATTAAATTTGTTATTTAAGTGATAGCAAGATATCACAAAAGAAAAATTGAGCTTTGTAAATATGTTGTTAGATTTGCTGAAATTACGATCAAAATTACAGTATACTATTGTATAACCAATAATAATGATATCGTAATTATGAAAATGTTCAAGTAAATTATCACACATGTATGCAATAGCTTTCTTTGATTACATTACCTTATAGTAATTCATAAGTAAGCTAAAAATTAATATATTTTGTTCAACAAGCAGGCAAAAATAAATTCGTTATTGTTGTAAATCTGCAAAATTTTCATAAAGTATTGCATAAGATTTAAATGAACATTGGTCGTTTAACAACAGTTAATAATATATATGCGTTTGAAACGATATAAAATACAAATAATTCTCATTTTTTAATAACAACACTTATATAATTGCCCAAGAAATACAATACTATCAAAGAACTGTAAAATACAAAACCCAATGATACCATACTTTTAATTGCAAACAATATAAAATTTACTGATATCTATAAATTTTTCATGCCTGAAAATTCAAAACTTTAACACTTCTGAATTTTCTTCCAAAATTTTAATTGCATAAAAAATGATCAAAATGTGTTATTAAAAAAGAAAACTTCAGAAACAAGATAATATTTTTTCTTGGAAATAATTAAATGAGGCAACATTTTTTGTCAAAAAGTGATAGCAATAAAGAAAGAGTATGTTATTGATTAAAAGGTAATATCACTGATAAAATAAGTTTACTGATTAAATAGAACTTAAAAGTTAAAATATCGTAATATACGTACAAACATATACCAAACTATTAACGAATACTACTGAAAATATTCAAACTGCAGTGATAAGAACATTATGGCTTAAGCTTAGTGTTGTTTGATTTAATTTTTATATAAAAAACTTTCGTTCACCAAAAAATTATTAGTGATAATAATCATAATATTTGTAATTAGTAACCGCTCATAAATCTCGGGTGTAATGCAGGGCGTAAGGCATGAGGTGGAGGTGGTGGCAAAGTACCATAAGGTAACAAAGGTGAGTGACGCGTAACACTTAATGTTCCTTGAAGAGGAGGTGGTGGTGGTGGTGGTAAAGGTGCTGTATGAGATTGTAAAAACGGTCCTCGAGGTGGTGGTGCACCAAGGAACAACGGAGGTGGTGGAGGAGTACCAATCCAACCAGGTGGAATAAACGGTGTTACTGGTTGTGGAGATGGTGCATCACCGCGTAAAAATCGTTGTAATTCTTGTTCTGTATCAACAATCATTACCAAAAATGGTGATCCCGGAACATGTTCACCATGCCATTTAACTTCTACCTTAAACTCACTATATTAATTTATTTGTTATTAACATTCTTCTATTTAAAAAATACATCTATCAAATTAATTAAAATAAATTTAATCTGCTTTGCGAAAAGTGCATTTATAATGCATTATTTGTTAAAATAATTAGTAGCAATGTATTTCTATATTCTAGTTTAACCTCAGTAATTAAACTCTTACTTGATAATCCCCAGGTTCTTTAGGTTCATATTTACAGTGAATTGTTCGTTCCTGCTTTTTTTCTCGTTGCATTTCAACGTTAAAAGCTCCTTTTGGTCCTCGAACACGAACAGTAAGTTGTCCTGCACCTGCACCTTTTGTTTCCACAATAAAGTTTGATTTGAAGCTGTAAACAGTTACTTAATTAAAAATATCATTAAAAAAATTAATAAACATATATAATAATTTCTTATTATATTAAGTATACATAAATACAATAAAAAATATATTTACTTTTGTGTCAAAGTTTTTTGTGCTTAAGTAAATAAAAAATAAATACGCAAACGGAAGTTGGAAAAATAATTTAAAGCTTACGTTGAAAGAATTCCATGTTCAATTCCAGGTCCAAATACGCGTACTTTTGACGCATCCGGTGGATAAGATACGTTAAAAGTGAATGGACTACCTGAGACGTGTTCATCCGAATATTTCACCACTACAACGTAAAAAATAAAATTCCTTAGTTACGTTTTTACTTGATTTATTGCTCATAAAATTTTCAGCATTATTTAAATGAATATGTACATTTTTTCATTAAATAATAATAATTCACGCATACATTTGCTTAATTTCAAAGTTATTATGCATCAAAAAGTATACAAATCAGTAATTTCTGCTATTCAAGTATTATTTATTATTAAAAGTAAGAGGGAAGAAAATTCTACCCAATGTATGCTTTCCAATTTCAGAAGGTTTCACGGATAAAGTAAATGTACCATCACGATGATCATATAATTCACAATATGCTAATTTTGTTGGTCCCATACATTGTGCTGACAACTGGCCTAAACTTTGAAGATAATATGGAATCTGAATAAATTTTTGTTTAATCACTTTAACTTAATAATTTTTAGATACTCTGAGGATTATTCATTCATTTAACTATAATTCATATGAAATGAATATTTTTCATCAACTTCATCTTTTTGAAATAAGCTCAAGCAAACTTTTTTAACGTAAAATATGAAATAGTAAAAAATGCAATTAAAGATTTGAAAATATAGGAAGGCTATAAGTTTAAGAAATATGCAAATTTCTATCCAGGGCATTTTAAAATAAAAAACGCCAAAGTTTTTACCTGGTCCTGCTTTTTTCACGTCAATAACTGTTTTTACATCCCCATTAATTACTCCCATTTTTAATGTATTTGCATCAATGCTTATTGCTGCTGCGGAACTTTCATGTGTTTCAACTTGTACACGAAAAGGTGAGCCACGTACGTGATAACCATCCCACAAAATCTACAATGTGTGCGCTCATAAATATACTGTTAATTTTTCACTATCACAATACTGAATGATTTTTTACAGTGATAAAATTTACTCATAATAGAATTTCCACAAAATTTATATTATTATATTTTGTTATTAATTGTATTTACTATAGTATTTGCAAAAAATATGTTTCATTCAAAGTTGAAAAGTTTGATAAAAAATTGATTTAATTTTGAAAATAAAAATAATAATGACTTGTAATTCATATATGCCCGTAATTAAAGGCGTGTAGACAGCTTTGTAAACGTTATTTCCCAGATGAGAAAGTCGGACAGGAATGTCAACCTTCTGACCGAATAATGAACATGAGACTTGCCCGTCTAAAGTAAATGCATACAAATTTTAAGTCAAAAAGTAAGCTATTACACGTCATTATATTTATAACTAATAACGCATGTAGATCATATTTATCAGTGACAAATGTTTGACGGATCTATAACAAGGGACACGTGTAAACATTGATAACACATTTATGATATATTCAAGAATCGTCTATCTATATATGCTAATAAATTTGTATGACTATGTATACACGTATAGACTGTATTTATATTTAATATGTGATTGTATAACATGAATAAATCATACTTATAATAAATGAAGAAAACTATAGTGTATAAAAGGTGGTGAAAGACTATAAACATGAAATATAAACCTCTGGAGATATCTGAACCATCAATGATAAATTCGGCTTGTTGATTACTGACAGCCCGTGATAAGCCTTCTCCACGTAGAACTACTCTGAGATGTTCCGTGCTATTCTCTTCATGAAGCGAACGATCTCTGAAACTTTTATGTACTATTGAAAATGAATCTTTATAAATTTCACATTTTTGTAACTTATTTTCACTTACTCAACTCGCGATCTCATAGTACTATGAAATGATTCTATTCCAGCATTATTCATAAGCGGAACAGCACGCGAAGTTGACGGTTGTTCGCTTTCAGCAATTACGTGTAATGGCTGCGCATTTGGAACTGCCATATCTGACCAATATAAATAAATGTCATATTTTCCAGGTTGATGTGGACAATATGCTATACGATATTTACCATAACCTAATGATTCAACATCACAACCACCCACTGACTTGCCATCCCAGTCCCGAACTTCCGCACGAAGTTTTCCTAAAGTATATATTTCAATTCATAACTTACCAAAAATATATTTTTTTAACAATTATTAAAGAAAAATTTTCTGAAATTATAAACAACATTGCAGTCAAAGATAAATAAAGAAAGGAATACGTAAATAACGTGCCAGATCCGGCGGCCGTTGCATCCACGTCTATAAAGTTTCTTTGCTGCACTGCAAATTGATAAACTCCATCTTCATCAGCTATATGATCATTTACTATCACTTTTTGTGGATCAACAACTTCGATATCAAACGGGCTTCCTAAATCATACCTTATGATTTCATTCAATTATCACAGGTGATTTTTTTGTATTTCAAGTAAAAATGATACAACTTATCATTTTTTACTTACTCGTTGACCAAAAATAAAGCAAACACATAAATTTTCAATTCATGAAATGCAAAAAATCACCTGTGATAACTCGATTATTATGCTCAATATTTGCAATATATCGACCAACTTCTGATGGTGTGAATAAAATCTCTGTTGTTCCATCAGAATTTTTATTTGCTACATGGCGAATTTTCGTCTTCTTCGGTCCTAAATTAATTGGTTCTATAAAAAAGTCTTCTAATCAATTTTGTATTTTTAAGTGAAGAAATTTTCTGTTTCATATAGTATAATTTCATTAAATCACAATAAAAAATCAAAATTTACAAAAAAATTGCAAAAAATATTTGAAATATTTTATTAATTTAAAAAAATTTGCAATATCGTACCTCTTATATCAACTTTGACACTTCCCTTTACATTTTTAGGATCAAAAATGAAACTTGCTGGATGTTCTACTTCTACTGCATGTTCAATTGCAGATCCACGCACAGTAGGCTTGCCTTGTTCTTCAACTATCACTGTATGAGGTGTTCCTTAAAAACAAATAACGTGAATTACGTATGTCATGTCAAATTAAAATTTAGCACGATTTAGACTTAATAAATCAATGGTATTATAACTTCACAATGATTCACAATCAAAAAAGCTGGCAATAATAATTATTAAAATAAAAACTTTTACCATTTACAAGAAAACCGGCTAATTTGGTAGTTAACTGATATTGGCCAACTTTTGTGGGTACAAATTCAATAATATCATCTCCATCAGCACTTTTATGCATTTCTAATGGGACAGATTCATTTTTGGGATCAGCTAATTCTACTGTCAATTCACCATCGCCAGCCATTTGTCGATTAACTGAAAAACACAATTAATTTTTGAATCTTTTTTGAACATTCACATTTTTACCAGTAATATTAGGTTTTATTTCAGAAAAAAAAGGTTATCAAAATTGAATATAAATTCTATTTATTTAAAAAAACATTAATTGTTAGGTTAAAACACAATTAATATTTGCAATAATAGTTTTAGTAGCATTTTTTCCACAAAGTATATTGCAGAATTTGAATAATAATTATAATTTTTATCTTCAACAATTATGATAAATAATAATAATCTAATTAATTTATTATTAACAAAATATGATTATTTCATAAAATATCAAACAATGCTCTTACTACTGCAAATTAATTAAATAATAATCTTAAAACAGACAAAATAAATACCAAAAGTGTTTACTTTTGTAACCATTAAGAAAAAATAGTATTCTAAAATGTGTTAATATTTAAATACTAATAAGCATGCATAGCAGAAAAAAATACTTTATAGTTATTTAATTAATTATTAATAAAAGTAAATAAAAATAAAAAATATTTACCACTGATTATTGCGGGTTGTTTAAGAATGAACGGTTCTGTGATACCTTTGACAAGAACTTTTTTTGGATCAACAACGAGGCATACAAAAGGACTACCAACTATTGGCGTATCAGCTACTGTCACTTCAATTCGATGAAGGCCTAAAATTGTTAAATAAATAGCTAAACAAATGAATAAATGAATTAATTAATTAATTAACTTAACTATTAACTGAGTGATTAGAAACACGTATATAGAAGGACACAACTGATATTATGCATGAGAGAAATGAATCAAGTAATTATCCGTTAAATTCTGTGTTTCAAAATTAATAACATTGAAGATGCCGTTTAATTTCTAAATGATTATGATTAATAACCATGATTTCTTATAAAGAAGAATAAAATTGTAATAATATTATTAAGATTAAAAGAAAATGGAAGAAACAAAATACGGATCTGTCCTATTTTAATGGAAACTACAAATGGTAAATTATTAAAAACTAGAAAGAATTATTTATCATTTATGGAATGACAGCTCGCGCAGAGATAAAGTTTTAAAATAAATCGAAAGCTTATTTATGAGTGATTGATTTTATTTTTATTCATATTTATTTATACAAAATTTTATCAATTAAAAGTTAATTTCTAAGAGAATAAGTATTAAAACAATTAGTTGCGCATTATTTTTTAATAACAATTAATTTCAATTAAAAATGTTTTTAATTCAGCAATTTGTATACATAAAAATACTACAAGCTTTTGCTTAAATATTTTTCATTTTTTATTTTATATGCAAAAATAAATTTTTTGTTTTTAATAAATCCTTTGCACCAAATAAAGAGCATCTGTTTTTCTTTGTAAAATAAATATGAACAATTTTTATTTATTGTTATATAATTAAATAATTAAAAGTACTATTATTGTTAAATAATTAAACAATTAAAAGTATTATTATTGGTAAATAATTACTATTATATATTAAAGTAAGTATATTTATATTAAAGTACTATTTTTTGGTGAAATCGTACCACAAAGTGCTAAACCACAAAATAATAAACCAGTCTTTATAATTATTAACTAGCACAGTTTGAGACTGAAGCAAGCACTGGTACTGCAAAGCTGAGTACTCAGATAACTTAGTACTGTCTTATTTATACGCAATGCTATTTATTCATAGCTTACATAAGCATTAATGTTTTTAAAGAATTACACATAAATATGTTTTCGAGCAGAAATTCAAACAAATTTGCTTGCTTTACTGTCAAAAAACTCAAACAGAAATTATATTTTTGTCTAAAATTTTTTGTTTAAGAGAAGAAATACACATAAAAACAGGAATTTAATACTAAAATAATAGTAATTAAGCAAAAAATGTGACTGTATTTGCTATAAATATTTTTGCTATAAATGCGAATATAAGTAAGAATTTGAAAGCAAACATTCATTTACTATTTTTCGAATTTACTTTATTATTTTATTTCTAACGCATAAAATATAAATTAACTTTCCACGTAACTTTTATCTCACGAATTAAAAGTACTACACAATGTATTATTTACTGGCTGCTAAGTTACTTTTTGCAGCGTTGGAATAAAAGTTTTCAAAAAAATATCTGTTAACGAGTAAAATAACTGAGCGAAAATAACTTTCAGACATTTTTGCTAATTATTGTAAATTTTTTACAGTACAGCTTTTAGGTATAAAAATTTGTCGTAAACTTTTATAACCAAAATTTGTAGAAAATTATAAAAAATGAAAATTATTGCTAATAGTATTAAAATATACCAATATTTTCGGGAGTGAATTCTACCCAATAACTATCATCGTGTTGTTTATAGCATCGAACTGGTAGTGGTCTTCCACGTGTATCTGTAACTTGTATGCGTGATCTTGATTCTAGCGATAAGCTTTTGTGGCAAAAGAACACACAAAATGTGCATAAATTAGTAAAAGTATAGCGTGAATGATATCAAAGCAAGTGACGAAGACGTGTAGGCAAAAGTGTCATTATAACATATGAAAAATAAGTGCGAATTTCTGAAAGTGAATGAATTTCTCGAATAATAATTGCAAAAGATTGAAAGAGACCTGAAAGTAACTTGGATGAAATCTCATATACATTTATGCAACTTTATTTAGCATTTTTTTTAATAGCCAAATTTAAATTATATTTTTAATAGCCAAATTATAAAATATTACGTGGAAAAATCACTAGATATACGTTTAAATTTCAAAATAGAAATTAAAATTAAATTAATAATTTTCATGCAGTAATTTAGTTTCCGTTACCAATTTGTAAATTTTTGACGTTTAAGTTTAAAATATTTGATTATTATTCAATAATGAATTCAAATCAAAATTTAAATTCCTTTTACTACCATTCGAAATATTTATCTTATAACTATATTTGAAATTCATTTTTAAAAAAATACTTTTTATAAAACATTTTATTGGATTCAAATTTTAAACACTTTTCAAGTAAAAATAATAGTTAAATTAGAAAATAATTAATATAAAATTAAAAGTAATCATAAATATGTAAACTTATTTTTGATTCTGTAAAAAACTTTTTGAACGAAATTTATGATCAAAAAACTATTTTTTTCATAAAATATAAAAAATACTTCGCATTTCTTCAGTTTTTTTTGCTTCAATTAATAATTTGAACTAATCATAAATATTGTATTTTTTTAAATTAGTACCTGCAACCATTACATCTAATTCTCCACGTGCCGTATCAGCCATTGAAACTTCGAAACGAGCAGTTTTCCCACGTTGAGCTCGTGTCAACGCATCTCCACGTGCACGTACTGATCCCATATCACTCACAATGCATTCATATGGACATTCTGATGTGAAATGGTATTTTTTTGCAGAAAACTATTTTTTTGTTTCTAAGAACCAAATTATTTATGATAATCATTTATAACAACTATATATCAGTTGTGATGATAATATGACAATCATATTGTAATGTTCTACAATATTCAAACGACATTTGTGATAGATTTATTTTTTTTAATAGTTTTGTTTGTGATAAATTATCACAATAAAATAACTTTTTTTAGTACACTACGCATTATTAACATGAAATAGATTTACCGGATACCTGGCAAAAGCATTCCATCGATCAACACATCGATCAGATGTAATCCAACCTGACGTGGTATAAATGAGCATACGTGTAAACCTGGTTTGATTTGTTTTATCATACAAGAAACTTCTTTACCTCCGAATGTTACTCTTACTGTAGCATTGGTCCCTCCAGAATTTGACCAATCAACTAAATAAACGATGGCTTAGAATATATTGAAAAATTTTGCATATTTCCACGTTTTTAAATTCATATCATACTCAAAATTATTTATATTTTCCTTTCTGTATTTCTTTAAAAGAAATTTTTATATATTCATGTTTCAGTATTGTTCAATATGATTGGATAGGACATGGTATGATATGACATGATATGATATATGATACGATATGATATATGATATAGTATAGTATGACATTACATGATATGATATGATACGATATGATATACGTACATATCAAATGTGCATGTAAATTTTTAAATAAGTCTAAGAGTAATATGTAAACATAATAATATGTAAGATTGTAATTTTTTTTAAGCATTTAGATAAAATTTCATAAATTGATTATATATTTAAAATTATTCTTAAAGATAAGCAACCATTAAATCGCTGTTCAACACCAACAGGATCATTCTTCAAACCAATCACTCGAACAGCGCTCAAATCCAGAACATTGATATTGAACGGACTACCTTGAATATGTTCATCACCCACTAATATTGATACAGTGTGCACACCTTCTATTCGTGGTGTAAATTCAATTTCACAGATTTGATCTGGTAAATTTCTCAGTGATGCTGGCACTTGATTACGCTGTGAATCTGCAATTTTAATTTATATTAATTCTGAATTTTTATCGGACTTTACATATTTAAATAGCAATATTTAAGCGAGATCACTCAAACAAGAAAAATTTTTTAGAACTCATTTAGTGCTATTAATTAATAAACGTTTTAAATAATAATAAATTGAAATTTTGAAAAAGTTCGAAAAAAAAGAGAAAAAATTATATTGAGAACTTTTTTAAAAATCTACGATAATTGAAAAAGGTTATAAAAACAGTCGAGAGCATAAAAAAGTTATAATTAATCAAAAATAAAAAGTTAACCAGAAAGTATGAATTTTTCTGTACTTACCAACGATTATAACAGAAAGATATTTGGCAGCATCAGATTCAGTCCGTAAGATTAATTTGGATGACCATCCAACTCGACCTTGTTCAATTTCACTTACTAGCACTACTCCCTGACCTTTTTCAATGACTCGAACATACTGTCGTTCGCCATATACTTTATTATTTATGTAAACATCAACGGAATAACGACCCATGTCATAAAGTCTTAAAAATTAATAATAAAATCACTTTTCACAAAAATTTTTTAAATCTCACAAGAATGAAGGAAAAAGGATTTAAAGTGAAATTTTTATTTTAATCAATATTTCTCAGCAGTAATCAACTCTAAAATGCGTATTAAGTATTTGAATAATGAATGATAACCAAAAACTTCAAATTTTAGAATGTTAGACTTATGACCTTGATGACCTTGTCAATTTTCATGATGACCTTTGTCAATTTTTAAGATGTTCTTTTTTGTTTTCTGTGTCTTTTTGTCATCAAAACAATTTTTTTTATTATGCATTTTTAATCATGTAAAAAATATTTTTATAATAAATGCTCAGTTAGAAAAAATAATTTAAATCTTCGCTTTTTTGAATTAGTATTCAAAAGTGTTGACAGATTCACGAATATTACTAATTACAGTAATCGCTAAACTTCAGACTACTCAATCACAATTAAAGTTATTACAGTATAAACTTTACGTTCTTAAAATTTAAAAAAGTGCGCAAATAAAAATATTATGCAAATATTTTTTTATCCCTCCTACCTGCAAAAAGCTCGCACAATTCCATCTCTTCCAGTTTCTATTTTTGTTGGAAGTAAATCACCTTTGACATTTTTAACGTCTAATCTGATATCTTTACGGGTAGAATCACCTGTGTCTACTAGAAAAAAATCACAATGAATTAGCATAAAAGTATTACTTTTTTTAATTAATACTTTTTAGCTCATTTTTTGAAACTTTTGAATACTTTTTTGGCTTGCAAAGAAATTTTCTATCAACCTTACACACTCATTGCTTTAAATATTTGTTGTACCAAATCGAATACTATAAATTCTATTAGTTTAAATTATTTTTATCAATAAAAAGAATATTAACAAACTTACGCTCAAAGACGAGTTCCTTGCCAGCGAGAATAGTTGACGGAATACGCGCAATTTTAGGAGCATTTGAAACTTCCATTATAAATGGTCCAATGCCTAATTGTCGATTGTTTATGATAATTTCTATTTCATGTTCACCTGTAAATTCTTGTAAAATAATCAATTTTATGTCCATATTCCCTTGTAAATTTTTCACCGCGGAAAAATTTCCAAAAAAGTCAATAATAATTTTTACTACACAAATATTTTATACTTTTAATATTTTATTCACTGATTCAATTTGTTTATTAATAAAATGTAGAAAAATTTGAATTGAATTTCCCATTTTAAAAAATTATTTGTAAAAATAAACTTCCTTTTCAAAAATAATGATAATAGCAAATAATAATAATAACATTAATAACAATAATTATTATTATAATTATAATTATAATAGTAACCTGATGTAAGTGGTATGAATTGTACATGATATCCATTGTAAACTTTTTCTAATTCTACATCTAATTCTTGGCCATTTGGATCTAAATTTGCATATTTCTATGTGCAGCAACATACACGACAATTAATCGACAAGCAATGTAAGTGATAGAATGCAATTTTAAAAAAAATAATAACAATAAATAATAATAATAATAATAACATTGATAATAAATAAGCAAAGGCAAATAAATAAGTTTAATAAGTCAAAAATACACTCACAAAATTGAGTACGTAAATATGCAAAAATAAGCTTGTGATATGTAAGCGTTTCAGTTTTTCAAGACTAGCTTATGTGCAAAAAGTGCTTCAGACAAAGTTGGAGAAACGATTATAAATTTGATCAATTTCACACATGCAAATTATCGGATCTATGCATATTTACATATTAATAGATAAAAACTGTCTCAAATAATTTCACTTTAGCTTAAATTAACAAGCTTATCTATTTTAATATCAATAATAATAGCGAAAATCTCAAGTATTCATTACGAATTTGTTTCTCCAAATTTTGTGCAAATTGTGTCACACGTGCATATTACGCTTATAAACTAACCGGTCACTGCAACATTGCAATCATATTTACGTCCACCCGTGTCAATACTAAAGCCTTTGGTTTGTCCTACCTAAATAAATTAATTATTATCATTTATACTTATTTCATTTTTGCTGACAAAATTTTTATCAAAAACAAATCTGAAATGTCTGAAATAAAAAATATAAAAATTAAGCGTAAACAAATGAAAATTTGATAGTAATTGTGGGATTAAAAATTCATTGAGAGCTAAATTTTTAAAAAATAATTTAAAAAAGTGAAAAATACTTACTTGACCCTCAGATAAGTCACCAACTAACCGGATTTCTTGCTCCCATCCTGCGCTACTTTTTAATGGTTTTACAGCAGAAATTGCTGGCATTACTTTTTCACGTACAGGACAAATCATTGGCGAACCTTACAATTATATATTTTCAATTCAAGTACTATTTTCAAATTACTATCAATTTATAACTCTATATAAATTGTTTAATGAATAAAACATTATAATCTACAGAATATGTTTGAAATAAATTCTCGCTACAAGTACATCAGTCATTGAAATTCGTTGAATTATGATATTTAAGAAAATTTGAATATTAATAAGCCCTGCACCTGGAATTGCTTCTCCGTTGAAACGCACACTTATATGATGGTCCTTGGCTTCTTGTGGAGTAAATGAAACTTTGAACTTTGCTTGACCTTCTGCCTACAGGATAAAATTTGCATTGTACAATTTATCAATGTATTTATTCTTGTTTTTATATCAATCGCAACAGCAGAAATGATAATAAACATAATGATTAATTGTAATAATAATAACATTAATAATAATTCTTATTATTAATAATAATATAGTAATACATACTACTAATAATAAAGTTTTAACTTCAGCTTGCAGTTTTTTAAAATGATTTCCATACTGCTGCAGTTTACAATTCTAAATACTTTTTTAAATAATAACGCAAAACAAGTTTAGTTTTGTTGGGCGGTAAAATATAAAAATTTAAAATTCTTCAAGTAATGAATTAATTGGAATAAGAGCGTTTTTTTTCCAAACAAACCTGTACAAAGTTTGGCACATTTCGATTTTCTACACTGACAATAATTTCCATATTGCCAGCACCAGCTCGCGCAGCATCAATCATGAATGTGCAAGGCTGCCCAACAAACGCTTCTTCTAAACATGATAATTTCGCGCATTTTGCGTCAAATGCTTTAGAGGTGAAAGGTGAACCAGTGATAGGTTTATCATCACAACTGATATCGATCTAAAGTTCAGTCTCAAATTAAAGTATACTTTGATAGCAAAATTATTTATCTATCATAACTTATTTTCCTCATGTTTGTTCTTACTTTATATATAACTTTCGTGATATTAATAAATTCTGTTGCCTATAAATAGACAAAAACTTAGATCTAAGCATGCTTAGAAAAATATTTAGCGCATAAAAAACTTTCACGTAAAAAATTTTTCCCACTAAATTCATGTAATAAAAGATAATTTTTTGTATCATAAAAAAAGTTGATGGATTATTTGCTTGCAAAAATCGGTATAGAAAAGTTAATGTGCTCTTACTTCTACATTTTACATTAGAAATAAGCATTTAAAAAAATATTTGATATAAAATTATTACTTGATGATTTCCAACATTTTTTGGTACATATGAAATAATATATTTTCCATCTTCTGAATCACTTTTTGATATACTGACGGGAACAGCCTTGCCATGTGAATCAGTAATGCTTACTTCAGGTAACATATCCTTCATACCTTCAAGGAAGACAAAAATCTGAGCCATCTGTCCCACTGGAATCCGTTCTAAGCCAGGCCCAGAAACTGTCACTGACTGCGATGCCACCAAATGACACACAAATGGACTACCTAAAAATTAAAGTAATATACTTTGCATTCTTATTGAATTATAACTTTTCTGCTTTTTACTTAGCAAATTTGCGATCACATTTTATTTATTAATAGTTACTATTAACTATCTTATCTGATTTTAAAGGTAATAACAAAATGGAATAAAAATTACAAATAGAAATAGTACTTATTGTATAAAATATATATTACTGTTTGTTGCGATCTCTTTCAACAATTAGAATTAAATAAATTTATAAATTAAAAAGAAAACGAGATTGACTGCTTATACTGCAAATCACAATTCTATACATTTTTTAAATTAAATAAAAATTAATTTCAATTATTGCATTAAATAATTTTTGCTTAAGTAAATTTGAGCATTAAAAAATCAAGTAATTTATGGTATTTTTGCAAGTAAAGATTTTATTTTTGTTCCAATAAAACTGAAAAAAAAGCCTTAACTTTTAATACTTTTTAGTGTTAAATATGCCTTTTTGTGTACGAAATTTTGAATATTTTTATTTTTTTACAAGTTTATCACAATAATACAATTTATGAATTTAAAAAAATTTAAGTTTATGATGTGTAATTGAAATACCTGGGACAGGTTCATTATTGAAGCGTACAGAAATGGTATGGTCAACAAGTTCTAGAGGTACAAATGATATATCATATCGATGTTGTCCGAGGGATTGTGCCATCGATGGAATTCGACCATCGTTAACTGCTACTTCTAGGTTACCAACGCCTGCTTGACTTGCGTCAACTATAAATCATAATGAAAATAGAAATTAAATTGAATAATTATAATTTACATCATTTTTATTACTATACACTGCGAAATGAAAAATACTCAAAATCATTAATAAAGCAAGATTTAATTGATATTAAAAATATAAAAGAAACCAATGAAATGGACAGGTTTGTCAACCACACTATTCGGTATATTGCCAACGTTAATTTTGGCTGGATCATATGCGCGACAAGTAAATGGGCTGCCCTGAACATCATTACCTGCATATTTAACTTCAATTTCATGGTCACCTGAAATGAATAATTATTTTACTAAAATATGCAAACTCTGAAAAATAAAAAATCACTTAAATAAACAAAAAGTAATAAATTGTAAAAAAAAAATTACACTATTTATATTAAAGTAATTAATAATGAAAGCATCAAAAAATGCGACAACAATTTAAAATTTAAATTTAACAAGTAGTAACAAATAGACTTACCAACTTTTGTAGGCATAAACTCTACTTTTTTACTGCCTGGCTCATGATCAAATATAGAACGTTCAATAATATTTTTTTCAGGATCTAAAATTAAATTTTTCAAAATTATTTGAATGGAAATAATTGTTAAGCAAATCAAACATTTTGAAGATATTTTATATGATTACTTGCTCATTGCTTTACAAATATAATAAATTTTAAATTTACAAACTTATTTTTTAAATGAACAAAAAGAGCTTTAAGTTTGTATATTTTCTTCAAAAAAAAAGAACCAATAAATTTCAAATTGGTAAATTAACTTTAGAAATGATTACTTTACGTTAAGAGTACTTATTAACTTACTAAGTTAATAAGTCTTACCTTACTTACCTTTGACCTATTAAGTTATTAATATAAACTACTTACCTTTGACCATAACTTCGAGTGGCTCTTCACCTGCGATTGCAATTAAAATTTGTGCTGGTCGTCCGACTCGGCTCAAAGATGGAATTTTTGATACAGTTGTCTTCTTGTCTAAATAATGCTTTTTCTTTTTGGCTTCCTTTTCCTTAAAATTTGTCATTGTAAAATTTTGAGCACAACTTCAATTAATTTTAAAAAGTAGCAAAATATTAGTCATTTTTGTAAGGACAAAAGCGACATTAATAATAATAATTAGTAATAATTAACAATAATAATAATAATAATAATAATAAATAATTAGTAATAATAATAATAATATTTAGTAATGACAATAATTAATAATAATATTAATAACAATAATAATAGTAAATTAATTACTTTATTTTTCTTCAAAGTTTCAGCCAGTAATTTTTCTTCCTTTTCCTTCTTTAATCTTTCTTTTTCTTCACGTTTTTTTTCTTCCTTTTCCTTGCGTGAATCTTTCTTTTTTCCATCAGTTAGACTGAAAATGTGCTAATTACTAAATTCAAACTTTAATTTAATTTTTGATATTCTAGTAAGTAAATACTTCAGAATTTAATTCCACAGTGTTCTTTAAAAATGATTACAGTAATATGAAAATTTAGTAATTCATTATGGCAAATCATACTTGCTTGCCGTTACTGCTGTAGATTTTGATTCAACGATATTCACTTCAAATGGACTATCTGCAAAGTGATCAATTAATTAAATGATAAGCAAATTAAAAAAGCTTTTAATAATCGATTCATTGAACCGAGATCAATCACTGATCGATCATTAAAAAAATATGATTGTGTTCAATGAATACTTTTTCTTACTTTTAAGCACTTCCTTGTTGAAGGTAATATTGACAGTATGCACGCCAACAGTAGTCGGATTGAATGTTACCAAAAACTTGGCAGTTCCAGTTTCCAGCTGAGCTACATGAGATGGAATTATGATACCATCGATATCTTTAATTGCTATTTCAAGATTTCCAAAACCTGCGCGACCAGCATCAACTAAAATGAGTACTGTAATAAAATGCAGTAATAATTGTCAACAGACAAAAAATATATAACACTTTCTTGCATTTAAATTTAAAAGTTCCACTGATTTACGCAAATATTTTTGCTAGACTTTGAATTATTAACTGCGTATGCGAAATACGTCACCGTAGTACATAGCTACAGTCAATTGCTATACAAATATGTAACAGTAACACGAAAACTTTATAACAATCACAAAATAACGTCATAATAATTATAAGAATACGTAATTCGTTCTTACTGCTAATTTTTCCAAATCTTACTACATATTAAATGGTAGATATATGAAGCAGATTTATTAATATACCTGTAAATTCTACAGTATCATTGACAGCACTTTGTGGTACGATTTCACCAATGATAATTTCAGAAGCATCGTAAACACGTATTGGGAAAGGACACATTGGATGTAAGGTATCATTCACATATACCATAATCTTTAATATTAAATAAAATAATTTTTTATGCTTCAAAAATAAAATTTTTTTGAAACCGACTATTTATTTATTTTTTTATGAATTAAATTTAAAAATTAGTAAAGTCAGCTAGATAAATTATTAAAAAGATTTAAAAGTAGGATGATATCATCAGATACAGCACTAATAAGCTCACTTTGATGAAATATTAATTTAATATTAGGTATTAATAAATACTATTTTATGATCAGGAAGAGGTAAAAAATATGCAATTTAGTATTATACCTATAAATGTCAATAATATCTAAATAAGTATATTAAAAAATTATTTAAACATTTAATACTAAAATATATGCATATTTTGTGCAATTTTTTATCTTTCTTTGATCACAAAATAGTTATGTTTGCTTTAAGTTACTGTATTTTTAATATATATATTAAACGAAGCTGAGAAATGCATGAAAAAGCATAAAGAGTATTACAGTAGCAAATTAGTTACAAAAAAAAAGTAAATCAAAAAGTGAAAAAGTAAAAAGCTTAATTTGAAAAAGCTAAGAATTAAAATACTTACTTGATGGGTGCCAACTTCTGTTGGACGAAATGAAATCTCGTAAGAATGACGGGATTTTTTCACTTTTGGTTCAATATCTCCACGTTCTATTCCATTTTTCGTTAGTACTGCAAAATTTAAAATTTAAATTATTCTAACAAAAACAAATTTCACAAAGATTCGACAGTATCATTAATAAAAGTAACTTAGATAATTATGATAAAATTTTAACAATTAAAATTATAGAGATTGAGGTTTCAATACAATCTATTTATTTTGATGAAATGAAAAAAATAAATTATTTTAATCTGCTAATTTTAAGTAAAAAGATTTTGTAAGCAAATCTATGCTGATAAAAATTTCAAAAATTTGATTAATTCAACAAAAAAAAGAAATAAATAAGTCTATTAAAAAATTATTTAAACGTTTAATACCAAAATTTAATCAGTCTACATCATTATTATTCCGAAAATACTTACAAGTCACAAAAACTTTCAACTGATCTTCTTTTCC
>UYYF01004498.1:52910-67341 GCA_900618365.1 Thelazia callipaeda
AGTCGTAGCATAACTCATTTTATAATTCTAAATGATATATATTTCTTGACTTCAACATTTTCTATTACTGAAAAATATATTTAAATGCATAACTGTTGTTTGTCTTCAGCAAATGTCATCAAATGGTCTAACTAATAACGTAGTATCATTAAATTAGACTACTCTCAGTAAACTACGAACTACTATTAATATAATTAAAAATAGCGAATGTCCTCTTTTTCAAAAATAGTTTTGAAAAAAATATTAACTAAATATTTTTGATGAAAACTAATAAAAATTAATTATGTCTTTCCCTCATTTGATAAAAACCTTAAAAAATTATTAAATTAAGGTTATTACTGATAAATTTTATCATTATTAGCATAAAGTTGGATGTAAAAAAATGAAATGCATTCAATTGTATCATATTTTTAGTTTTCACCTCGTAATTAAAGTTCAAAGAGTAAGTAAGAATAATGACAGAGTAATCTCAATATTAATAGTTAAATAATAATAATAGTAATAATAGCGATGATATAATAATGTGATAATAACCATGTAGATAAATAAAGACAAAGAATAATGGAAATATAGTGGTGGTAATAATAATAACAATAATAGTACTATAATCAAATCAAATCTATAATAATAATGTTACAGTAAAAATAATAATAATGGTAATAATAATAATAAAATAATGATAAACAATATGAGTCATGAAATTAAAGAATTGAGTAGTTATTTTTTTCAAACGAAAAACAACCTTTCCTCTTGTCATAACAATACCTGTTTCGAAGTTCCAAATGCATTTATGTACTTATTTTTTTGCATAACTCTGACAGTTTTGCAAGTAAATTAAAATTCAGTGTGTTATTTACTGATTTTGAATTCGTTTACTTCAAATAATTGTATATAAACCAAATACAACTTTTGTTTTAATTTTTTGTTTATTTTTATTAAAATTATTGCGCACTAATTAAATTAACTAAAAGTATTTATAAATCAAAAAGGATTTGTGAAAATTATTATAAGCAAAATTAAAAGTATTCGTTGACATTTTTATAAGAGTTCTTAAAATTAAATCAAAATGTATATTTAATATTCATTTTAATTTAAATGGTATACTTTAAGTATTAGTTTTATTTAATACTTAAGTATGACAATTTTGTCTCATTCAAAAAATGCTTGGAAATTTTACCTTGAACTTGTTCTCCATTAAAAGTCACATCAATGACGTATTTTCCGGGATATTGCGGAATAAAAGTAACCAAACACCGACCTGCACCTTGCATTTGTACATTATTTGGTACTTTTCCTTGATTCACGCTAATTTCCAACTGACCTTTGCCCGCGTCAACTGCGTCAACTGCAGGAACAACGTAAAGTTGTGACAGATAAGTTCGTCCTTCGTTCATTTCTTCTTGACTTACTTGTCTACCTTTTCAATAATTAAATAAATATTAACTCGTTTAAATTCGCTTCCAATTATTCACAAATAAATATATATAATATCAGAGAAGTGATCAAGTAGACGAATAAAATCAAAAGTAAAAAAAATCAATTAATGACAGTATTTGGCGAAATTCGAGAAAAGTATTGACAGCAGTTGAGAAGGAAACAGGTATAGGACAAAACTGATTAACAACTCTTTGAAACTTTGCATACATTTCAAAAAAACTCAAATAAAAACATGTTCAATAACTGCTCAAAATTAAAAAGTTTAATCTTTTATTCAAAAATTAATTAATTAATTTTAACTTTTTAAATTTTAAATCAATCAAATAGTAATTATTTATACAAATAGTAATTAAAAACTTTACCGATAACATTTTAGTAGACAATTTTGGGAGGGCAATTCACTGTGACATTAAAAATTGGTGAAAATGAATAGGATGACAACGACAGGTATGCAGAAACGACCGCTCAATATGAGTAAATCAACCCGCCTCTCAAATACTTATCAAGAATTAAATATTAACAAACTTTATCATGATAATATCACAACTAAGATATGAATATTAATAAACAAAAAACTTGCTATAATATATTTTTAAAATTTGAATAAAATATGCATAAAAATTGCCAAGCAATCAGTCGATTGCAACAATGTAATATGTATATAATTTAAGCAAAACGGGTGAGCGAAGCATAATTTGCATAATTCCAAGGATTTGTTTGCAAACTTTCAGGAATTAACTAAGTAATACAAGAAAGCATTCCTAAAAATACAACAGAATCTAATATTTTACGTATGTATAATCATGGCAGCAAAAATAATTTGCATATTTATATATTTTCAACAAAACACATAAACAACCTAAATCATCGAGTAGTATTTACTTAGCAAATTGTAATAATTTCATTGTAATTTTCAAAATATATTCAAACAAAGACAAAACTTTACTTTTAGAATAATCAGTACAGAATTGAAAAATTATTCAAGAATTTGCAGTTTATTCAAAATTTGAACAAAA
Source organism: Thelazia callipaeda (assembly GCA_900618365.1). Taxonomy (NCBI): domain Eukaryota; kingdom Metazoa; phylum Nematoda; class Chromadorea; order Rhabditida; family Thelaziidae; genus Thelazia; species Thelazia callipaeda. Next base: position 55,364 of record UYYF01004498.1, read on the forward strand.
CGAGGAATTTGCTGTTTGATAACTTTGTCCTTGAATGATGTCTACAAAAGTAGATTATTCTAATAAACTTAATTTGCATATAAATAATTGACAAATTAAATTTATTTAGCATTATACTAATGTATGCAAATACAATGATCATTGTTTTATCACTTCCTACTTTTTGTTTATAAAATATTTGTAGCATTTTGATTTTCCTGCTTGCTCAATTACAAAGATTTTCAAAATTTGTTAAATATTAATTTCAAATTTGTTAAATATAAATTTTTTAAATATTTCTAAATATATTTTAACTAATAAATCTTTACAGAATAAAATTACGAACAAATTTTCAATAACATAAGAGTAAAGTATTTTCACATGTTGTTATCAGTGTTAACTGTTGGTATTTTGCATCCAAATTTGTATTATTACTGCAATTTTGATTAAAATTCTTGATATTTTATTCAAAATTTTTCAATTCTATAGTTCAAAGTTCATTGAATATCTTAGTCAAAATTCATGTTGACTTAATAACAGACAAAAAACATAATATGCAACTAACAATTAACTTTGAAAAATGACTAACAGCTGAATTAGCGGAAAACAAGCGCACTTTGATCAGCACAGTAATGTTTGATTTCTCTGATAAGATAAGCAAACTGGGAAAACGATATATTATTATCGTAAATAAATTGCTGTAAAATCAGTTAGCAATCATTTTGACTTTATAATAGACAATATATGGCACGAGTTAGACAAAAGTTAAATAAATAACGCAAAAAAACGTGTTGCAATGCAGTAAAGTATGAAGCGAATCTACCAAATCTTAATTAGATAATGCTAATTAATAATAACTACGACTAGAACCAATCTAGCACATTACTGGTGATCAAGATTGATAAAAATATTCACTTAAGTTATTCCTGAAGAACTAATCTAGCACATTACTGGTGATCAAGACTGATAAAAATATTCACTTAAGTTATCCCTGAGGATTTAAAACAATAAAATGCAAATAAAGTTATTTTTCAAAATGCTACAAATATTGACAGCATTTTATAATTTCCATACTTTGCTGATAATATCTGAATAATCTGATTAATAGTTCGAAATATTCTTATTGCGATATTCTTTTTGATATATCCAATTTTAATTTCTTTCTCAATTTGGCTAAAAATATGATATTAGCGTAATTTCTCTCTTAATTCAACAAAATGAATATGAAATGTGTTCTGATTTAAAATCATTATAATTAGGAAGAACACTCAGTGTAATCGGTATTAACACATAAATGTGTAAGTATGTCTTCTGTTTTTGATGAAAAAATATTCTAAAAAGTTTAGCAAAGATGAATTATTAGAGTTCAGAATAAACTGTACTAAAAATGCATTATAATCAATTTCGCGCAGTAATATGAATCCCGCGCAATAGCACAAATCTCACGCATTAAAATGAATTTCATTCATTTTTAAAACATAATCAGAAATAAGTTAGTTATTCACATCATAACAGTCTAATCTCTCAGATATAATAACTTAAACAGAATAACTGCAATCCGAAATCTTTTGATTTCTAAAATGGTCCTTCACGATATGCTTACAAAATTGTATCATAAAAATTTGTCATTGTGCAAAAACATTGAATTCTGTAATCAACACTTTTTTTCACACTAAAACAATTTCAAAAATGTTTTAAAGTTTTTGCATAACTGATAAAACAATGAAAATTTGCATAATTTTGGTCGACATTCTTTTCTTCTATATAAATCAGCAGAAATAATTATTACTATTACAGGCTACTAATATATATATCACTCAAACTAAATTGTAAACAACATTTTCATCAGTTTCAGTGATAAGTTCAGTGACACAATTCTTAGAAAAAGTATTTTTTTTAAGTTCAAAATTTTTGACGCAAAATACTGATAAGTTCTTGTTTACAACATAACACAGACGCTAATATTTTCTTACATTAAAAAGATTTATTTGCATAATTTAAAAGCTTTTAAAATTCTATAAATATTTAAAGTTTTTATTAAACTCTGATATTATGCTAATTTTTTTCAGCCAATTTCAATTTGTAAAATTTTATGTATATGCTGAAATTTTAAAGATTTAAAATTTATATGAACAAATTGAAATTGTTTCTAAGTTTTGGGGATTTTACTTGTAAAATCAGTTTAAGAAAATGCCAAATTTTGTCTTTCTAATAATTTTCTAATCTTCCAACAATTATTTAAAGTTTATTCACTACCATATGCGTACAAAAGTAGGGAAAAAAAGCAACAGAAGTAAAAACTTTAATATCTGTAAATTCTTAAACTCTAAAACACAATAGAAAAACAAGCAGTAGTAAATAAATAAACATAATTTTATAATGGCTGAATAATATGAACATCTTTTATGCCAATTATAACAACGTATAATTGGAAGCGAATAAAAGTACTCAAAAATACTTTTCAATGCATAATTTTATTTTGAATGCTTTATTATTAAACTTTATTTTTTATTTTTTATAAATTTATAATTTAAAATACGCTTAAAATTGATGTGTTTTATTAAGCTTTAAATTTGAGAAGATAAATAATGGATTTTAGTAAATTCAGGCCAGTCAACTGGTAGATTGTAGCAGATTGTGCTTACCGATAAACTGTACAGGTTGTCCTGGTGCTCCACCACCAAGAGGTTCAATTTTAACATTTTCGGTTGCATACCCGGAGATATTCAACGGATAAGGGTCAATTTTTTTACCACAAATTGACATTTCAAGATGGTATTCACCGACCTGTGCTTATGTGAAATTAAAAATTTTATTGAAAGGCAAAATAAAAATATGAATTTGATCAAAAAATTTTAGTTAAATGATTAGTTATTGCTTTTACTTTTGAGTTTACTAGAAGAGATGTGGGATTAATAATTTATAATGTTAAAGATAATCTTAAGCAGTACGAATGCAATCATAGAATACAAAACTTGAATTTTATAACCTTATTAATTCGATATTCACAGATTAATTTGTTATCAGTTTGTCGATAAACGCTTATGGGCAAATCAACGCCATCAGGACCTGACGAAACAAGAAATTATTAATTTTATTTTTACAAAAATTTTTAAAATAACATTTTTATCCTTTTGTTTTTTTGAATTTAAAATAATACCTAAATAAATAGACGGGCAAAAAATGTAATTTTTTAAGAAAAAATAATAATGATCTTGAAAATAGATCAAAGCCACACAATTATTTTCATGAGGAATTTTTTGGTGCAAGTTTTTGATTATAAGAATTATTAATACCTACCATATAATCGAGCTTTAATATCACTTTCTTCAATACCATCACCAGTAATTTCAAATATTGTTGGAACACCAACAGCAGCACGTTGTAATCCAATTCCAGTTAATTCTGTATACCAAGATTCTGCTCGTTCTACTCTGTAATCATTAAGTAAACTTAAATTTATACAAAGAATATATGATATTTTATTAAGTTTTCAAATTTGTACTGAATATTCAAATTTATATTCAAAATTTATGTCATCAGAAAGCAAACAATTTGTATTTCTGAAAAAAAATTTAGTTAGAACAAGTTCATGGTAAAAAAACTTTGTCAAGTTCTACTTTAATTTATAATTCTTTAAGTTATTTTAATTTGCACTGAAATTTAAAAAAGCATTTTTGCAAAAAAATTTGCATAAAAACAAATATCATACCGTTTGCTTTCAACATTTCGAATCACTCGTTCTTGCATTTCATATTTTGGAGTTGTTGAAATTGGCTGAGAATTTTTAATTTGAATTTTCCACGGTGACATCCGCACGTTTTCACCGTTGAATCGCATTTCAACGATATGTGTAACTGCCTATAAAAGAGATATTAATAGTCTTCATTAGATTTTCCGTGCATTATTAGTAAATATCAGTGAACATTTGTAAAAATATAAATAGAGTTTTGTCAGCTAAATTTGCAAAATGACAAGTTTCGTCAAAAAGTCTAACTTGTTTCCGATGACTTAATGAGCAAGTCCGTAATACTTCAGCAGTTTTAGAATAGGTTATAGGTCATCTCATGTGATCTCAGTATACAACGTGTAATTCACTTGATCATTCTAATAAATAATACTAAACAAATCGTTTGATAAATTTAAAGGAAGTGACCTGATTGGGAGTGAAAGAGGCTAAGTAATGCCGTCCACCTAATTCGCGTACGTGGCATCCAACACGTCCACCATTAATCATAATTTCTAAATTACCTGAACCTGCGGCACTAGCATCAACTGCAAGCAATTAAAATGTAATAAGTAATAAATTTTAAAAATTTTTAAAAATGTTAAATAGAATGATTTTTTGAGGTGCCTTTTATTTTTAATTCGACTTTTAATGATTATTTGTAATTTTTCCAGCAAAAGCTATTGAAAGAATCATTTCTACGAATTAAATGCACGAAAAGCTGACCATATACATACTTGATGGTTAATTAGCTTCTGACATTTGAACTTTTAATTTTTAAACAGTTATTATTCCATCATACCGGCAATAAATATAAACAGTTTATTCACAATTTATTAAGCAAAAGTGAGTAATCAAAGTTCTTTGAAAATAATCAATTCTCTTCAATTATTAATTTAGTTAAAATTAGTCAATTAGTTCATAAAATATGCAAATTATTCAGTATTAAAAGTATTTGTAATTAATCAGAATTGGAATTAAAAAATTTAAAATTAATTAATGACAAGTTTAATGCAAACTATCAAAAGCGAATTATCAAAAAGTCAATTTAATTATAACAAGATTTGCAGATTTAAGTTGAATTTCTAAAATGAAACTTGTTGGACAAACAAAAAGTCCTAAAAATAAAGCCAATTTTTTTGTCGATTAATTGATTAATTTAAAATTCAAAAAATTAATTAGTATTTTAAATTTTACTATACCATAATAAATTTTTATGGCAGTTTATTGATAGAAACCTGATTAAATGTCTGATAAAAATTCAAAATGAATAAAATTCAGTAGAATTGAAAAAAATCAGTACGTTGAAGCTTACGTAAAATTATTTATACACCACAAATGATGTAATTAAAAATGATTAACTTATATAATCTCAACTTTGATCAGATTTTAAAACTTTTTTAGTACTTCAGTCGATTAAAGAAATATCAATATAGCAATAAATTGTCTTGTTTAATCATTGTTATATTTTTGATCTTTTTTAGTATTAATATTTTTTTAAATCATTCAATCAATGATCAGTCAAATCGATTTTTCATGAAAACGTATTAATTTACTTAGTGATAATTACATTGATATCACAGAATCCATCAATATTTATAATTTGATTAAAAACTTTATTCTTTTCTTTATGAACTAACTGTAAAATGCATACTTTCAAAGTTGTAATCTCTGAAAAGATCTTCAGCATCGATAAATTCTGGCATATTTCGAACAGTAACTAAGTCTGGATCTCCCACATTACACACAAATGGGCTTTCGTAAACACTTTGATTAAAAAGTCGAACATCGATAGAATGTTCACCTGTGAAGCAATCAGATCAGAAACAGATCAGATCACTACTTTTTTAATTTATTCAAAAGATATACTGATTCATTTATGAATACTAAGAATTAAACGTTTCATGTTTTTCAATAATTTATTTCTGATTAATGAAAACAATAATTTGTTATGGCACCAGAAAGAATTACTCAGTTTTACACACTGATTTCTATTCACTGAATCAAAGACATGATGCTAATTTATTAATAATTTTATTCAATTGTATTTCTCGAATTGAAATAAAAGAATATTATAATTCATCTTTAAGTATAACTTTATTGAATTTTATTTATTAACCAATTACAACAAATTATTAATTTTACCAGCAAGAAAATTTTGGCATAATTGAGGCAAAGTGCTATGTTTACTGCAGAAACTTTTACTTATATTACTCTAAATTACCTTAATTAAATTAACAGAAGGATCAAATTTTATTACGCTAACTCAATCAAGTATTAAGAATTATAATCATGCATAACAATATCAATGATAACTTTAAATTTCTATCCATAAAAAACTGAAAATTCATCCAAATTAATAACTGAAGTCAAATTTACCAGCTTCAACAGGTTTCCATTCCACGTTGTACGTTACATCATCTGTTTGATAAACTCGTGCTCGTTTCGTCTTTCCAGAGGGCGCTAGAACAAAATTTTTCTAATTTTAAAATTAAGTTAATTTTATTGAAAAAAAGCGATTATTAAAAAATTATTAATGAGGTTACGTCATGTTTTGACTGCGCAAATAAATAAAATGCATCACTTTTGCAATAAAACATTAAGAATTTCTTACATATTATTGCTAAAAATAATAATAATTTCTCAAGTTTTATAGTTAGTATTTTATTTTAATTAATAAAAAACGACGTAAAATTTAACATTAAAAAATACATTTTGTTATTTTGTAAAAATAAAATAAAATAAAGACTAAATTTAATATAATGAGTTTCGAAGTTTGCGTCTTTTTTCTTGTATTTGTTTAAGTGAAAAAATAACAGTTACAAAAATTGTTGAATTACTTTCCGAAAAAAAAGCGATCATCTTTGTTTAAACTCAGATATTTATTTTAATATTATACTATCAAATCTAAAGTCTAAATCAAACAGTCTAAGATTCTGTATTCTAGACTAATCCAAAAAATAATCATAAACTAGCAAATAAAAACATAATGATTGTTGTTGTTATTGTTATTTTTATTATTGTTCTTCGCAGTTTTAAAATTATTTTTTTAAGCACAAAAATTTCCATTTTCGGGTTACGTGAAAAACACGTCAAGAACATAACGAACTTTTAATCAAATTACTATGTCAAAATATCTTAACCGTAAATAAAGAATAAAAATGCTTGCAAAAAGTTTTCACATCATATTTAAAAGCATAAAGCTTTAGATACATATGCTTGAGAACTAATAAGTCTTGACTTAATATTTTGAATTGAGATGAAAGACTAAGTGGAGTTTGATAATGTTTTCAGTCAAGGAAATATACTTAGTCTTAGCTAATTAATTAATTAATTATTATTATTAACTAGTTATTGTAAGTCTTTTATCTAAATTCAAAATATTAAAGTTCATTCATTTAATTAAACTAGCTCGCTGAGAAAGTATCCATCAAGTTTACTTCATGAACGATTTGAAAATACTCCTTGAATTTTGTTTTATTTCTTAGAACTTCAACTTTTTAACCCCAAAGGTAAATATTTGCATTTTTTTAAATCGAGAATTGTCAGCTAATGAGTGGAATTTTTTGACTGGAAAAAATAAAAATACCAAAAATATTCCACAGTTTTATCTTTTAATCTTCAAGGTCATTGTTGTTCTTCAAGCAAGTGTCATTTGCATTTTACTGGTCATCAACAATTGTTATTTGCGTTTTTTTCATTCTTAGCATATCATAGAAAATGTTTTACACATATATAATGTGATTTTTAAATGTTTGAATGGAAAAAATTTGCATAAATATTTGTATCGTATAGTAAGAGATTGAGAAACCGTGAAAATATGCGTAGATCCTGTTAATTATCGCAATTAAAGAAATATGAAGAACATGCATGCTTGCTTGTTATTACAACAATTTAGATTTATGAGGCAAAAGTAATTTGCATAAATTGCTGCATTCCATACCTGTAATATTCACAGTAATATCTTTGCATTCAGCGTCAACAGCATGAATAAAAAATGTACTCAGTCGATCTACTGAAGCCATCCGTAAATAATCTCCATAAACAGATACTGAACTTGCATCAGCAATATCAAGAATAAACGGAGAGCCTGAAATACAAATTATCAATTCAAATTTTAATTTTTCATTAAATTAAAGAGTATACTAAATCCAATTGCAAACTTATTAATATTTTACTATAGATTATGTAAAATCGAAAGAATTTTCATCGTTTATAAAAGTTATTTATTCACTTTTTTACTCAGAATCAATTAGGTTTAACCTTTTACTTCCATATTGTTGAATAGAACATGAATTTTATACTGGCCAGCTCCATCGGGAGTAAAGCTTACACGATAAACTCCTGAACTTCCCTGTTCTAAAACTTCGCAAGGCATCATGCGACCATGTCGTATCACCGATACCTAACAAAAATACAATATTTATTTTATTATTATTAAGTATCTTACTTTCATGGCAAATACTAACTAAGGTTAAACAAGAAAAATTCATTATACTTTGGAGATAGTTAATCTTGTACTTACGCATATATACATATATGATAAACTATTTTGAAAAATGTACTTCTAATATAGTTGGGATAAAAGCTTATAAATGTTTTTCTTTTATTTAGGAAAATCTTTCAGAGCTTTGAATTTATTTTTTTAAAAAAAACTAAAATTAAAATTAAATTCAAAACTTATATACTTGAATTAATGTTAATTATTTTCAATCGTGCAGATTAACTTCTGAAATGTGAAGAAGAATGAAAATGAAAATAACACCCTCATGAAATTAATTTTGTATAGTTTAAAAATTATGATCCGTTAAAAACTTGTTTTTTATTAAAACTTTTCTTGCACACAGTTTAATTTTAAAAAATTTTAAGATTTTGTAATTGTGATAATCTTAAAAAATAAAATAAAATTTTAAAAATTGAAAAGAATAATTAATCCTTTTGTTTCATAGACATAAATTTAAAATAATAACTAATTTCTAATCTAATTACTAACTGCTAATCTACTAAATTAGTGCCTAAATATAAATTAGCTTTAGACTGATGAAAAACTTTAGCGATTATTAAAGAATTTTTCTAAATTAATTACTACATTTTTATATTATTTAAAAAATGAAGCATTTACAAACTATATAGAATTACTGTTCATAAAGAAAATTAAATGCAAATTTATTGCTTCCTTTTTCAAACTTTACTAATTTAGGAAGATCAGTTAAGTTTTTCAAACTTTCACTCAACAACTATGCTTTTGTCAATATTAAAAAATTTCTTTACAATAGTGTTGAGTATTTTTGAAATACTTTTACTAAAAGAAAATTATTTAATTAGTAATTATTGGTTTAAAAAAATTTATCAAAAAATGATAAATAGAATGATGATTTTTAAATTTTTTAGAAAAATTAGTAGAATATGGATAGTCTGATGAAAAATTTGAATAATTTAATTAAGCATATAATAAAATAATGACCTTAAGAAAGCCTTCTCCAGCTTGTGATGCATTTACGCTGAACTTTAATTCTTGACCAACAAGTCCAACATCCAAACCATACACCTAATTTTAATAATTGAATACTTTTTAATCCGTGTATTTATACTCTTTTAGTTCAATTTAAATAGTAATAGTAAAATAATGAAAATTCAGTTTTATAAAATAATTTGAATTTTTTTAAGTAATGATAATATCAAAGTGAATAATAATAAGTACCCGAACAAGATTAGCATCGTAAACTTTACAAGAAAATGGTGAACCTCGAATATGTTCGCCATCGTATAATATGCCAATTTGCCACTTACCTTCAAAAATATTATTAGAATAATATATAAGTATTGTAAAGAAAAGAAACGGATAATGAAGAACAAGTAATTTTGTAACTTGACAAGAAATGAAATTTAATATTTGAATTTTATGAGTTTGTTCATTTACAAACTGTAACTTGCATAAATTCCATTACAAACCATTATTTCATTATTTAATTTTTGTAAATTTTATGAATTTGAAAAAAAAGAATAAGTAGAAAAAATGCTTCAAATACGAATAGCAATAAAAGTAGAACTTCAATAAATAGTGAAAACTTAAAAAAAAAAGATTTTAATTCATTAGTCAAATGTGACTAATTAAAAATTCACTTATTTACACAAAAAAAGATCATAAATGTTTTGGCTTAACCTTTGAACTATTAAACACCTCATAATACTGAGCATTTTTTTACTCAAATTTAATTAATTTAAACTGAAATGTAGTCTATATTAAATCAGATTATTAATTCAAGGAATAATTCGAATCATAATAATTAGTAATTATGATAAAAGTAATCAACTGACCAACTTCATTAGGAGTAAAAGTTGCAGTAAAAACGCTTCCTTTCCTTATCACTTGACATTTTTTCACTCTTCCTGAAGGTGCAATTGCTTCAACAAGCACAGAACTTGTTGAAGAATCACCATGTGCATTAATCTAAATAAGAATACAGTAATAATTTATACTGTAAAATAATAACTGCAAATTTTTAATCGAGATATTCATTAATCGATTAATAAATTTAATTTCAATGAAGTATGTTATCTTATTTTAATCATTTTTTATTACATTGAATAATTAAATATTTGTTTATCAAAAATTAATTATTTTTCTGATTTTTTTTCTTCAAACTTTCATCAGTCTTTTTGCTGTTATTTCATATTATTACATTCTTTTCTTTACAATTTGCTATGCAAGTAAAAATATTATTTTTTTTAATTGTGATTCTGCAAGATTTAAAGGTTACTTTTGCAATTATTTAATACCACAAAAACTATGAAACTTAAATTAATTGCAAAAAATTTTTAATAATTTTCAAAAATTTGAAAAAATTTGTGAAAAAACATTTGAATAACTGAAATAGTAAGCGTGAAGTTGATAATTTATTAAAAACTTTGAAAAAATTATTAAAATTGCCCTAAGAAAAAGTGAATTAAGTAATTTGCATAATTGCTTACCACAACTTCAACAATGGAACCAATGGAACAAGGCTCACTAAGACCTGAAAATGAAACATGTCCGATATCAGGTGGAGGATAAAAATCCATTCTATCTTTTTCCTCGTTGTTTCGTGGATTTTTCGTTCCCTCAGAACACGCCACAACTTCTGATGAAACTGAATTCAAAACGTGAAGTACTACTGGACTAGATGGTAGCTCAACTCCCTGGCACAATATTCGAATCTGCAATTTTTTTTCCCATAAAATTAACATAAACTCAACAGTTTCTTTCCTTAATGCTATTGTAAAATAATTATGACAGTAAGTAAACAAAAAGTATAGAATAATAATATAGAAATAAAAAATGACGTTATAATACCGCCAAGTTTGTAATAACTGTAATTACAGTAAAAGATATTAAAGTAATTTTTGAATAAAGTCATACAGTTAGAGCAGATATAAGTCAAATAATTAGTAATTTGTATGAGATCATCAAATTCAAATGCATAAAATGACGATGTGTTGAGAGGAATTGGGTCAATGTCAGAAATTGTTTTGTAGTTTCGCTTGAACGGAAAGCATTTTCGGTTAATTATTACTTATAATACTTATACTTAAATAATTTATAAGTAATTCCATTTTTACCTGATAGTAATGAGAAAGTACTATACTAATACAAGTAAGAACAGATAAAAACAGTAAGGGATAGAATTAAATAACTGCAAAATGATTAAATGCCTGTAAAAAAATTAAATGACTGTAAATGAAAGTTATTAACTGTAAAATGGAATGAAACGAAATTTTATGGAATAGAATAGAATACAATTAAACTGAATAATTGAATGGAATTGAATGATTGCATATGCAGTGGAATAAAAACTGCAAAAAAATGCAATAATGTGCAATGTACGCATATAAATGCGAGGTATGAGTGATACATGTATCATTCAGTAGTGCAAGTCTTAAATGTTGCAAATTTATTATTTTATTCATTTATTTATCTATTTATTATTATTATTATTATTATTATTATTATTATCACTATTATTACTAGTATTACGACTATCATTATTATTATTATTATTATTACTATTACTATTATTATTATTATTATTTTATTATTATTATTATTTATCATTTTATAATGTTATTATTATTATTATTATTATTACTATTATTATTATTATTATTATATTATTTTATTATTATTATTATTATTATCTATTATACTATTATTGTTATTACTATCACTATTATTACTAGTATTACGATTATTATTATTATTATTATTATTATTATTATTATTACTATTATTATT
>UYYF01004499.1:0-19812 GCA_900618365.1 Thelazia callipaeda
ATTAAGACACCATGTATAGTAATAACAGAATTATAAACCTGACCACTATTAGTAGTGATAGTAGTATACTTTGTGGGAAAGCTGTCGACTGCATGATGCAGCATTACTTGTTACTTCTTACTGCAATGCTTTTATTTTTTTTCCAACTGAGAAACACTCAATAATGTCACCACTTCTTATTTACCTATCTAACATGCTTCCATCCATTTACTTACTTTAAATAGGATACAATCCTATGCTATGTATACTACTATCACTACTAATAGTTGCATCTCAAAAAACTATTTTCAATAACTAACTGCTATAACATCTGGCTTAAGACCGCACTACCATACCTAATTAAAAATCGCTAATACCACGAATGAAATCGGTGATACCATTAATTAACTGTTGCCACATATGTTGGTGTACTGTTATAGTTGTTGTTCTGCATATTTTGGGTGTATTGTTGCAGCTGCTGTCACACCAAGTTATTTATTTATTTACCTTCACAGCAACTTTTATTTCCACAAAGCTACATACAAGCACACACGTACACATAAATACATACATACATGCACGCCAGCTTATACTACCCCATTTTATCAGGAAGAAAAATGAAACGTTACCACGCCGTCTCATCCAGCAAGCACCAATCATTTTAATATTTAAAACATTGAACATGCTCTGCTAACCCAGTGAGTACTAGTGTTGCTAACAAACATACACGCCAACTGTTTATATCCAACCTATCCGTATAAGTGTACATCAAATCACATTATATCATATCATATTGTTCCTGGTGTGAGGGGTGGAGAGGGGGAGGAGGGAATGGAACAAGGAGGGATGGGAGGAGGGAAGGTTAAGTGGAAAGAAATACATTGCGTGAAATAACCATACTTCCACACTGACAGCTATGGCACTCATCCACTTTCATTCTCCTTATCTCCTGCCTGCTGCAGTAAAGCATAAATATACATCGCACCTGGCATTGCCTCCCTTCTGCCTTCTCATTTCCAACAACAAAACAACACAAAATAGAGCCGAGTATTCTCCCATTCATCGATTTATTCCTCTCTCTTCTACTTTCCCCTGCCTCCGCCTCCGTCTCCACCTCTCTTATTTTCTTCCCTCCCCTTTCCCTCTCTTCTGTCTGTACATTGAAACAATTCAAAAATTTGAATTTTGATCTCTAGTGAGTGAGTGAGTCCATTATCTCAAATCCAAATTTATAATTTCAGTTCCTTCAGGTTTTTTGTGATAAATTTAATATTATAAATTTGTGACTAAGAAAAAGAAAATGATCTTATATGTAGCACAAAAAGAAAAAGAGGGTAGAATAGGCATGGAGGGGACAACTATTTAAAAGAGAATGACGGGGTTATGGGGTTAGTAGGCGGTATTGCACTGGTTGATGGTATCTTTGGCTAAGGTGGAATTGGCCTCGTAATAGTTGGTGTTTGTATGTTGCTCGGAAGCAGTCGTGTGTGGTGCTTGCAAATGTCGTTTGGATGTAATCCTTTGTTCAGTATAGTCAAGTTCTAACAGGCATAGTTTAGCAGTTCAAACCTTGCTTCTTCCTTAGTGTCTTGACTAAGTTCCTCTCCACCTTGGATCTTTTCATTTTGCTTTGGTTGTTTTCGAGCATACTTTAGTCCTACTTCATTGTTAGCTGTTTTGGTTGTTTATAAGCTCCTACTACTTAAGTTAGTTCGTGTATGGTCTTTTACTAGTCATTGAGCAGCTTTTGGGATTAAAATTTTGAATAGTTGTCTTTTTGCTGCTCACATCGTTAATGTTTATACTTATTCACGTAATTTTATTATCATTGCCAGTATTGGAGGCCAACAAGTAGAGATAAAATTGTTATATATAAATGCATTTGAAATAGTAACCGTCCAAAATTCGTAATTGTCTTTGTAGTTAAGCTTGTGTGATTAAGATGCTAAAATGAACCACAGTAGCAGTTTTTGATTATTTTTTCGAAAGAATTGTAGCAAATGTGGTTGCTAAAATTTTGCATAGCCAATTTTTCACTTAGGATGATATTAACACATGATAGCAATCTTCTGCGTAGCGATTGGTTCTAAGTTATAAAGAAGTAACAGGCGCATTAGCGCGAGAATTGATTACGCTAGTGTGAGCTTTAGCTTAGATGATGCAAATAGTCAGTGATTTATATTATTTGAAGTGGAGAAACATCAGTCGTAATGATCAGCTTAACTTCTTGACTTTAGCTGTCAAGGATGATGGTCAAGTACTAGAACAACGTTCTCAAGCATAAGATTTGATAGTGTATATGCATGGGGAGTACAGATGAGGTAAAGAAGTAGATGGAGAAGGTAAAAGTAGTGCTAATTGTGTCTTTATGAAGGGGTGACATAAGTTCCAGTACTGAAACGATACGTGATACAACACGTAAGTCAAAATAGTAAATAGGAGAGATTGCAATAAATGCAAGGTTTGACAAAGGTATTGGTATAGTGCTGTGTAGGAGAAAAGTGAAGCATCATAGAAGTGAGTATTATATAATGCAGTACTGATTGCTTTCGCTGAGATCGATCATCGTCGACCTGACATGTCTGGGAGTTCTCAAATTTTTACTAATGCGCGACGGTAGGGAGTCATGAATTCTTGTCCTGGGCTACCCATTGATGTGTTTGTACGGGTTTTGCCGTATGTGATCGATTGGCAGGGTTTCGTTTCAAGTAGTGAGTGCCTTCCACTTAATACACATATCTTTGGTAAGAGGCGGGGGTTGCGTCGGGCAGTAGGCGGGGCATGTGTATAAATAAATGGAGCTTATGTTGGAAGTTTTTCATGCGTGTAAGACGCTGTTTACGCAGTGTTTATGATTCGTGTGGAAGATCTGTCATCGGGGGATGTGATTACTGGGTAGTTTGATGGAACGCTGTTTGCTTAGAATGTCTTGTTTGTATGCTAGGAATGCCATTACTTATTGGTGCCAGTGGTTTATCAGCACTGTTTCTGTTTCAGTGGAAAAATTGTGTTTTTCCTGTTTACAAAGCGTCTCATTTGCTGAGCAGCAATTAATTCAAGTTCAATATTGTTAATGCAAATCGGTACCATATTTTGTTTTTCAGCCGTTTGAAGAACTACTGCTGCTTGCAAGATCGCACGCGATACCATCCAAGATGGCTGAAACCAACAACGTAAGTTGTTAGCAGAAAATGTTGCAATTAGCTTTGTGGGTGTTTGCTTTGACCATGGTAATTTATCGTGTTGGGGAATGCATTGCAAGATCACATCGCTATTAGTTTTTATCATTGTTTGTCAGTTCATGTTTATTCAACCAGTTGCAGAAGCCGGGGGGCGAACATCAACTTTCAAAAACTGACAGGCCCTTAAATGATGAAAACCACATTGACGGCAAGAAGATCGTTGCGCGTCACATCCGAGGAACTGTCAAGTGGTTCGAGTTTTTTTCAAACAAGACAGTGTCATTATTAGATTTATGAATTACTGAGTAAGAACGTAAACTGGTAGTGTGTATGTACAAAATTAATTCATAATTAAAATGTAACTTAAGCAGCAGTGTAAATCTTAATTGGTACTACAATATGGTGGGGTTGTACTGTACTGTGGTTAATTTTGATCTTAAATGGGGTAAGTTTATTTTAGTAATCTAGGCTGATTTTTACGTATAGTGTATTAAATCCTTAGTGATAATTGCTGAAATATGGTTAGAACTCCCTTATCAGGTTTAACGTCAAAAACGGCTATGGGTTTATTAACCGCGCAGATACAGGTGATGACATATTTGTGCATCAAACAGCTGTCGCCAAAAATAATCCAGAGAAGTATCTAAGATCACTGGGCGATGGGGAAAATGTTCGTTCATTGAGTTTTTTTAATTTTCTATTTTTGAGGGAGAAAGCCGCATCTCTAGGTTTTCGTATGGTATGGTATTAGAAATCGTTGTTTAAGTGATGGAAGTCAGTAACATGTGTTACTTTAGGTTGAGTTTGATGTTGTTGAGGGACAAAAAGGTCCAGAAGCCGCAAATGTCACTGGTCCTAATGGCAGCAATGTAGAGGGCTCGAAATATGCTGCCTACAGATACAGGGGATCTATTAATCGTGGTAAAAAACGAGGATATCGTCGACGATATTATACTTCTGGCTACCAGCCACGTAGAGGAGGTTCAAGAAGAGCCAATTCTGAAGGAGATTTAGCTGATGGAGAGAATGGTGAAAATGAGAATGAAGAGGTAAAGTTTCCTTTATTCAGTGCACGTCCAGCAATGGAGCTCTTACATCAGTCATTTGCTTTCAATTTCTGTTGCACATGATGCGATTACCGATCTCTGATGAAATTTATCCTAATTACAAATGTCAGGTGAGAAGGCAAGGCCGCGGAGGATTCCGTTCCAGTCGTGGGCGTGACCGTTTTCGCAGTCGAGGACGTGGCCGTGGAGGGCAGCGTCGTCGTGCATCTGAAGGTGATCAGCAGGATCCCGTATCAGGGAACCAACAAATAGATGAAACTACATCGCGAAGAACTGGTCGTGGACGTGGTCGTGGAGGTAGGTATTTATCTCATTGTGTTAGACAAAATCAGTAAATAATAAAATAGATTTCATGAAAGTCTTTGCTTTATGCTTTAGGTAGAGGCCGCCGTGGAGTTCGTAACATGGATGCTTTGAATGGTGAACCGGGAACTAATTTACGTGCTGCAAATAGTGGAAGTAAAGAAAGTGAGCGTTCAGTGTCAGACATGAAATCG
This sequence comes from Thelazia callipaeda, assembly GCA_900618365.1. Classification (NCBI taxonomy): domain Eukaryota; kingdom Metazoa; phylum Nematoda; class Chromadorea; order Rhabditida; family Thelaziidae; genus Thelazia; species Thelazia callipaeda. The sequence goes on from UYYF01004499.1 coordinate 4,726, forward strand.
CCTTCTGACCATTAACTCACTTTTGTCTCAGGTTCGCGATGTTGAATTTTATGGTCGTTTCGTGATTGAGTCAGACTTGAAGTCGGATGCAAATTCTACATGGAATTTTTTCAGTCAAAACAAGTGCGCTTCCCCACATTAGTTTCTTGCAATATACTCTGGATGACTGAATTATAGAGCGTAGGCGTCCACGCCGATTTTCGGGAAGCGCTTTCACCTCAGTCATCTTAAAAGTTTCCATTCTATGGAATCTCCGAACGAGATTCCATATGTCACGTCTATCGCGGCACTTTGCTGCTTGATAGCTATCTCCTGATATTGTTAATGGCCTCCATGTTCATATTTTTAATGTTTTCTTACTGATATTCGACAAGTGCAAAATTACTAATCTTTATAGACTCATAAATTTATCTTCAGGATATCCGCTAACTGCACTAATATCCCGATTGAGTGGGAAACTAATTAGATATGGGAACTAAACATTCTTACCTTGGGCGAGGTTCATCACTTTTGTCATCCCTTGTTTCTTATTTGCACTTTAATTTCGTTTTTAAGTGCGCAAGTATGTTAGTACTGCAAATAAGAAAATAATTTTCTGTTTGTACTTTTTTGCATAGAATGATTTGAGAGTACTGTTAAGTTTAAATGTTGTCTGAGATGAAAACAGTCCGATTTTGTTTCGTGACTTTAAAGCTTTAAGCATTTATTGTCTTTTATTTTTGATATTATCTAACTTTTGTTTTGAAATTTCATATTAGTAATGACATGAGACATGTTTACCCTGAACACAAACCAAATTCGACTACGTTTTGTTATTAGTCGAAAGTTTCAGTAAGACATATTTCAATATTTAGTGTAATTATTTTCAACTATTTAAAGATGTGTAAGTTGCATATGTTGGACAAATGAAACCTCAGTCACCAAGTATAAAAGTTCTTTCAGAAACGAGTTCTTAACACATATCATGAACGTTTTGCATGGTTTCTTACAAAACATGAATATTCCTGATCGCTCATTTCCCAGACAGTACCAAATAACATATTTGTGTCTCATTCTGAATCGCTCATGACAATTCGTCTCTTCTTTGTCGGTCGTGAATCATCTTTATCAACATCTGATAGATATTGATCGCTAGTTGTCAGCTTGCGTTCCAACACAACCTAATGAAAACAGTCTATTTTTTTTACTAAAATTAGGGAGCCCTGGTCGGTTTTAAATTCAGATCTGCAATACTACAAACTACCAACCCCATCGTCGCTACTACCGTCCTTTATACAACCTGTTTTTGGCATTCCTATTAATATATCATCAGCTTTCACCGTTGAACCAGAATAATTATGTGTACATGATTCGTCATCGTCGGCGGTGGACCGGTGATCCTATAATTACAATGGAAACTTTACATGACTTCAAGACGGAAGCATTTACCATTTCTCCTATGAATTAATACTTTAGTCAAAATAGAGTATTTCTACGTGATGAAAACCCAAGGCAAGCAGGCAGACAAAAACCTTATTAAAAAGTTCAGTTCTGACATTATTTCACTACTGATCATCGGTCTCAGTTTGTAGATCAAGATCTTATGAGTCATGTTTTTTAGTTTTAACTGTTTCCTTCACTCATGTATACTGTATCCATTACAGCATACATGACGATCAATAGTAAAGTAGTTAGTTCCACCCTTAATGAAATTCGAATTCACTACTCAATCAGACGACTGCCAAACATATTGACAAGCTTACTTCATGTGAAAAGCAGTCAATCGAATTAGTTATCGGTTCCTGGTGTTTGTTGATAGTAAGCCGTTTTCTAAAAACGAAATTAGAGTGATCTCTGATAATTGTAGTATTTGCCAAAAAGCTTCATAATTTGTATAAAAGCATCAGTGAGACATACCGTTTTATACTTTTTTCGTTCTTTCGGTCAGAAACATCTGAGCCAAGCAGATTAAACTCTGAAACAATAATTATACTGAGGAACAGTACTGTAAACACTGATAAATTGGTAATCAAACCGTCAGAAATATCATAAACATCGTTGGCCCCATTATCTGATTCTTCTTCGTCTACTTTTTTTTGCAGTGCTTTTGAACGTCTGAAAAAGAAAAGGAAAGTGATTTAGCACTATTATATTTTCAGTAAGCAACTGTCATAATATATAAAGAAATCTTAAAACTAATGCAAAGTAAATGAATGACACTACCGTTTTTCACTCACTAATTCGAATATCTCAGAACTTTTCTATCCATGTATTTATAAAGAACACCATACGATATTTGAGATGAGAGAAATATAAAATTTGTACTAAACTGCTTCAATTCAGCAACAGTTCCACACACATACACACACACTTCAAACCAGTAGTTTTCTATATAATAATCTAAAATAGTTTTTAATGAACCTTTTTTTCAATGGTAGCTCGTAGTATATACCTTCTTGTTGAAGATGCTTAATGATTTTCGCTCTCGTATACTTTTGAGACAGATTGTGACGAATAAAATTAACTAAATCATCTGAAATTGTGATAATTTTCAACAAATTACGAATAAGGTAGTTTATTCCATACAGCGATACATCTGGTTAAATTCTGATTTTCCATATGCTTTAATATTTACTATGCATCAGTTTTAAGATTTCATTATATATTATGACTTTCATAAATATTTAAACTGATATATCTCAAAAATCTTGGTAGTGCTACTACATAATAATGACTACATTATCCTCACCAATAGCAATGTTGAGATCATAAAAGGCGAAACTTAATCGAATTCATCCCTCACGTCATTGCAGAAATTCAGAAATACATTAACTGGTAAAATGAACTATATTTGATTATTAGAGAAGTGAACCTGAACGGCAAGAAGGCGATTTTGAATTATACTCTTTTGCTATATTATGCATTTGATGGATGATTTCTGGTGCAAATGGTAATGATTTGGATGTTTCCAGTGTATGTCTGCAAAAATAATACCGAATATACTAGCTAGCATTTCATTTTAAATTAAGCAATCTAAAACTGAAGTCATTCAGTTACCATTCATGTCAAAGATTTTCTCCTTACTTAACAGATGTTAAAGATTAAAAAAGACCGCTTTAGCACATGTTTTAGTGAATGGATATATGCATCTCATTCGCCGCAAATGGCTACACTGGAACTACTAAAACATTTGCACATTTACCTTTCAATACTTCTAGCGCCAAATGTACTTAATCCAAGTAATTTTATTTGTCGAATAATTTGCCGACGTGTTCGTAACTTCGATAAACCTTGTTCCACATATTCAACAATGTCTACACCTGAAATTAAAAATTTGCATGCTACTAAATATCCAATCGTAAGTTGGAAAATTTAAACTTAAAAAACAAACAGTCCTCGTTTCCTGTATACATAATACCTTCAGGCTTTTCTTCGAATGACAAATACTCATTATACAGCGTTTTTAATTCATTTTCCAAATTTTCAGGCCATAATATTTCTTTACACTTTTTGCCATCATCCTTAATTCTGAAATCAAACTCTAATTACAAAAATTTAGCCAAAATTTTTATTGTTTTTATTAGCTTAAGAAACATATTACAAATGCAATAAAATGTATGACTTCTTCAGTACTCACTCAAATGATCCATATCCATTTGAAATTTCATAACATTCTTTTGAACCTTTCAAAAACAAAATCTCTGGTATCAATTTTGACCCAATCCTTCTATAGTCAGCAAAAAACCGTCTCAGAATGTGAAAACCAAATTGATATATGTCAAAATATTTGCTTCGTTTGATATCATTCAAAGACTGGTCCTTGAAACGAAGAGCAAGTCGTTTGAAAACGATAAAAAGAGAAAGCTGTAATTACACATCTTAGAAATATTTTAAACAAAAAAAGTAGTACTTACAATCATTTTTCAGAATAACATAACATGGACATAATGGACCTGATATAAACGCGGAGCCATTTTCAAATCAAACGCTATTCGATGTAAAAGTTTCAAAACTGCCTTATTTATATCCATAGTGTTGGATTCAAAGTCAGTCAGTACGAAAAAATACCTGCAAACCAATAGAAATGTCCAAAAATAATATAAAATCTGAAATACATACTGCATAACTAGTATAAACTAATTTTACTATCATAGGAAAAAAACAATATATGAAAAATATCAATTATTAAAATACATGCATTCCCTACAAATATGTGAAAACACTATCAGAATTTTCGGTCCTCATCACGACAGTAATATATAGCGTTCACAACTGTGATCAATAAATGACGAAACTGTATGGTATTTTATTCTCCAAGTATATAAATGCAATATTAGTGGCAATCATCTTACTTATATTACCATTTCAAAATATCAGCTCGTGCGAACTTAGCAACGTAATCACCGAAATTAAAGTCGACTTCATTTTCGACCGCGGATGCATCTGAATCTAATTCAACTCCACATTCCTTTTCCTCTTCTAGAACGATTTTATCATCAAAAAGTGCACTGTCTTCTGTACCATCATTCCACTGCGGTCCGTATGCTTCTAATCGAACTTTTTTCCACTTTTCTTCAACCTGTTTCAAATATAAATAATATTCCCAATTTTTAATAGCTTGACTACAGGCAATAACACTTACAACAAATGATCTATATAGTGATGTTTTTAAAAACATGTAAAAGTAATATATTATTTGAAGAATAACATACATCATTCACTCCACCACCACAAAATCTTAATTCAATTTGAAAGGATAGGTCAGAAAAAAATAAAAAATTTTATAGCTTATTTCAACAATAACTCGATATTTCCAAAATCTATTTCTAAAAAACTGCCCACAGCAGTAAATTAACACTTTGTGCAGTTTACTGCTGTCTGCGCGAATTAGCACTGTGTGCAGTTATCCTCTGCTGAAAGCTATATCTACTTTTTCTAAATTGTTACGAAATCTATTATTTATTTTCTGCTCAACACCACATACTTATGAAATCGATAAAAAACAACGAAATTTTCACGCTAATGCACCGAAATATAAAAATAAAAAATTAAGGGATATTTGATGTAGATATTTCAGTTGATTGACCTCGTATGTATGATGATACGAACAAGACAAAATCGGAAATCAAAAACAGATGGATGACAAGAAGGAATAAATATTAATACACCTCCTTCAAATCCACAAAATATATAGCACGTAATTCCAGAAATTCATCTTCAGCATTCATATCATTTGTTCCAAATATATTATTTGTAGGCCACAAATCACGAGCAGCCCGATATACACCGACAGCATCTGCTACGCGCCTTTCTTGAAGAGCATGGTGCACCATGAGCATTGCAAACTGCCTAAAACTAAGATTCTTTAATACTTTTCCAGTGCAGATAAAAATTCCATGAAATATATCATTTTTTCTACAAGCATAATAAAACGAATAAGAGTTGAATAAAAGATAAAAGTACTTATGAACAGAATCTTCCACATTCAGAAGCACATCGATGGCACTTATATCGAGGTTAGGTTTTACAAAGCCAAATATGGTCTCTGATAAATCTTCGCAAATATCATTCCAAACATTCTGGTCTGACGTTTCCGATTTTTCTACACATTCTTAAACAAATTTTAATGCAAAAATTTAGTATTGAGAAAAATTACAAAAAAAAGGAAGGGCGTGATTTTCAGACACGATAATAAGTATCAAAAATTTATGACCTCCTTTATTACTTTTTTGTGCATGCCTTTTTCGTAATTTCTGACGTTTGGTGACCGTATAGAGCATTCCTTTTTTGGAAAAATTTTCGACCAAAGATATGTATGCATGATTTGCTAATATAATATTTTGCAAAAAAGTCTTTGAAAATACACCAGGCTAAAATCGTACGATTTTCAAGCAGACTCAATTAAAAATTCAGAGTGATGGAATCTATTCCTAGAAGATTAGATGGGATGGAAAAATAATCAAATACATTTCAAATAGAAAAGGTGTCGTTCGTAATTAATTTTAATGAAGGGTTTTAGTAAAATCAAAATGCATGATCATCAACAAGATTTAAAAACTTCGAATTTCAAGTGAAGCAAGTAACATCGAGATTTTTATATGTTAGAAATAAATATCTATTTCAAAGCGCTCGGAATTCAACAAACCATAAATCTACGAATAATAGATGTTGAGAGATCTCTATATTCCTCAACTTTCAGTATATGCGAACAAGTAGATTCTATTTTTTTTTTCCATTCTTCACTCCCAGATTTCAAAATTGATAACTGACTGAAAAAAAGAAAACGAAAATAACTTTTAATAAATTTAAAAGAGAGAAAACAAGGAAATTCGACTTACGTAAAAAGTAATTCTTTGTAAGCAACCAAAGCATACTGCGCACGTAAGCCATAGAAGCGGGCTTCCTTACGTTCAATTTTTGTTTTTTCCATGTAATCATCCAATTGAGTTTGGAGAAGGTGGAACGTTTCTATATTCAGAGAAACATCAACCTTAAAATGATAAATCAGTGGAAAAAAATTTTAGGACCAATTCATTTTTTAGCCATATCCTTTTCAGTACTGTCCTGAGCAATCAAACCGCTCTTCCTGCATTCTAAATTATAGATGTTTATACATTTGATTACATGAAGCTAAAGCCATTATCTATAATAATAAAAAAATAATTTGAAATATAAATATTAGAGTGAGTTAGATGAATTTTTATAAGTCTTGATTTAAAAAAAAATTTTCCATCAGCAGTTGCGAAAATTTTACTTACATATTCCTCAGGCAAGCCAGCTAGACGACAAAATTCCATCGAAAACTGCATCAAAACAAAATAATGTATGTCAGCTTTGGTTTGTTCCAGAGTTCGCCTAGCAGAAAACGCCTAAAGAAATTAAACCAGACATTCTTTAACTCAGGAAATCTTTTCTAAATGAGTAATTCTATATAAAAGATGAAAAAAGTTTTCCTACAGACACCGCTTAATAACACTTCGATGCTCAACTGCATTTCAATTCACTCACACCATCTCTACATCCGCTCATTAATCGAGAATATGATTTCTGCAGCATTTCTAGACAGAAAGATCGTAAAGCTACGCGAATATCTCGACAAGACAGATGTTTATTATCATCACAATGGAATAACCGTCGATTTTTAGGAACGCGATGTCGAATTTTTTGTGTATTCAAATGACCCACCACATTACAGTTTTTCAACACTCTAAAAAAGAGAAGAATTTTATGTTTTTTAACAATTTACGTGATTGTTATTCCTAATTTTAATACTCTACTCAATTTTCTAGCTGACAAATGCTCAATCGTAAATGATAAAGATCTGATCACTGTTCATTGTTGGTCAAGTACTGCAGAGCGCAGTATGCAGTATGAAGTCTAAATCTAACTTGCTCACAACCATGTCGTTATTTTTGTTGATGGCTTTCAATCCTTTTAAAATATAAGTTCCAGCAAAAGAAGTATGGCGGCTTGATAAGCAGCGACGCATATTGAGCTGCTTTTCTTTCTCCATTTCGACGACCTTCTGCATCTCTATTTCTTGTCTTTTTCTTTCTTCGGTTGATCGAATACTTTCAGCTTCGACCACATCTTTCGCCTCCTGAATTTTCAATATTCTCAGCCGTTCAAATAAAAACGTTACTAACAAAAAATGCTACACTTACATACTGCTTTAGCATCATTGCAAATATTTCCAGAACACACAAATGGAAATAACGTTCATTAGAATTTGCGGATACTTGAACAAGTAGCTTCCCAAAACCACTCTGCAGTAAAGCTAAAACTAGCTGATCATGACTATTGACGTCCTGTGACGTACGCTGCAAAAATACTGTGAAATACACATGAAAAAAGATGAAGTGAGAATGCACGATATTCGAAAAAAAAAACTTCTGATGAACTTTTGAGACTATTTGCGGGATTAAATTGCTTTATCTTACTTCTTTATCAAGATCCGTATCGCCAATTAAAAGAATGTAACGCACTAAGACAAAAATCCTCTCGATCACAAGTTTTGTTTCTTCGAGTCTATCCAACCAATCCTAATAATATTTAAAAGACGACATATCCATAATTCTTACAGAAAGTCGCGGATTAATAAACATAAGTGATAATTTAAGTTCATCTGCCAGTGTATGTAACCTCAGTATATTCTGATTATATTAACACAATTATTAGAATAAAATAAGCAGCCTCTAGGTCAACAAGCTTGAATAAGCAGGTTAAAACCAACAAAAGCAAACTAACATATTTTCAGAGAACTCATAAATTCAATTCTTTTTTTTCCTATTTCACAATCAAAATCATTCTATTTCCTGGTGTCCTGTATAGAAAATTTTAATCATCAAAGCTTTCACATTACGAACTCAATAACTAAAATATAAAAACATACTTGTGCAAAATAAGCTGAAACTTTGCTTTCAAAAACTTTGAATAATTGAACATCACCAAAGGCTTCTTTTGAATCTTTGAGATTCTTTTCGACCTGCAAAAAATGACTTAGTTTATATACTGAATAATTTTTAAGACTTTGAAATAGTAGCAACTATACATCAGAAACGATAATTATTTTCACCTCAAAAAAAGCTTTCACAATTTCCTTATCACCGAAATCACGTCCTACAAATGTCAAAGCGGCTGGTTGACACAAATTTATTGTTAGTCTGCAATTAAAATAAATAGTGAATAAAGAAAATAAAATAATTGATAAATAATGAGGGTACCGATTTTCAAACAACTATGTAAGAATACATTATTTTGATGTATAAACCATGCTATGAATACCAATTTTCATCTCATTATGCGTTATATTGTCAAAATTTACCCCTTCCTACATATGGAAGATACCTTAACGTAATATCAAATAATTTGTCAGATGTACGAAACGATCGCATAATTGGAATCAAATCGCATCCAATAATATTTCGCTCTCCACAAGCACGTCGTGCAATGGCCAGATTAGTATCATTTCGTAAAAATCGTATCAAATCGCGAATACTCTCTAATTTCATTCAAAAACTAGTGAAATTTTAAAATAATTTAAAATCATCATTTCTTTTCCATGCCATAATATTTCACAAATAAAGTTATAATAAAACGAAACAGCAGAAAAAAAATCTGAACCTTTAATTAAGTGAATATAAAATTTATCATAATTGAGATTATTTCTGAAATGGAATGCTGAAAAAAAATTATAAAATAGATCTCGAGAACAAACAAACCGAGACAATCAGGTTCCGGGTGATAAACATTGTTTTCCAGAAATCCCAGCGCATTGATTGTTCCTTGAATAAGTGGCTCCATTTTCTGATAAATAATCTATTTTATTCACTGATTTCAGTAAACTACTTAATGCTTTGCTAAAGCTTACTACATTACTTCACTTCTTCCAACATAATCAAATAAGATGATACACGAAATGATGAACTTCATTGACATGTATTTCAAATTTGACCGCTTTTTAATACGTCATTTCGCTGCACTTAATGAAATATAAAGGATGAAAAGGAGAACAGAGAGTGGAATGAAATCATTTCACAGTGCTTCAAAAAAGAAAAAGTTTAAATTGGAAATTACATCTTGAATCAAGCATTCAACACATTGTTCACAATTATTTTTCTTGAGCATTTTGATCTAATATTATTAAACCATTTAAAGTATTTATACATCTCACTGTGTGTTTGAAACTATTATGCTTTAAAAACAATTTCGCTGAATTTCTTAAAACATTATTATCAATTTTCGTCTACCTTTAATAATCAAATTTCTAGAACTGAAATAGATGAATTTATCAATTCATACGAACTTTGAAAAAATTTCAAAAACAGTGCCGCACAATCTTGGAGTTTTTGCGTTTTACTGTTATCTCAAAAAAATGCAAACAAAAATTTTTTTATTACTTGGAATTATTATTTTTTGATCAATATGATATATTACAAAAGGAATGTTCTAAAATTTTTCATAAGGAAATTCAGTAGCAAAGGGTTTGTTTATTACAAAAGCTAAAAGGTATGGACTAAAAACCTTTGCAGTTCGATATAAGGTTATTTCCTAATTTCAAACCACAAAGATTTTTGTTCCAGTTTCTTCTTTTTAAATCACTGGCAATTAATTTTCAATTATCGTTTATTACTTCGTTATCAAAGTGATTTCAATATTAGTTTGTTAAATATTAGTGACATCATCATCGGAAAAACAATGAGAACTTTTTCAAACTCTCTTAACACTAGGAATTGATCTTTTATTAAGTTAATGCAAATTACAAAATACATCAAGTTAAATAATAAGGTAAGCAGTGATTCAAATTTATGCTGCTGTTTTAGCAACACAATAATTCACGCAGAAGTGAGTATTCTGAAATGGATTATTTTAAATAAATATAATCTATGAGTGGTCATTCATCTTTTTTTGCTGATTTATAAAAAATTATTTTTTGAAGTTTCATTTATGTAACTCCGAAAAAATAATTTGATTTTTGAAAATTATTCGCTGTAACAGAATTACATACAAGTATAAAGATATATATTAATATTTTGATAGTTTTCTATGTACTCACAATTTCATGCGCACAGTGAAGGAAATAAGAAAATAGCTTTGTATATTTTTGATATTAATATAAACCACTTTATCTAAATTTAGATTTTCTGCTTTTTTTAATAAATGATTTTATTTTTCATTTTTACATTAACTTTTTAGCGATAAATGTATGGGAAGAAAATTGATATTGGCTAAATAAGATTGCAAACAAACGCAATGAATACTTATTTTTGTGATTTAAACTGCATAGAGGGGAGACAAAAATCATGAAATTTCCAGTAGTTTACTTTAAAACTTTTAAATTTAAAAATTACCAAATGGAAGTGCAAATATTTTTTTCATTCTTCCTCTCAGTGCACTTTCAATCAACATCATTTCTATTTCAATTCTTTTGGGATAGCCAATTGAGAATGATTCGATTTTAACTCATTAAATATATCATAAGTATAAGATGACTTTTTTTTTAAAAAAAACTTCTGACACAGAACCATAAACCAACTTTTTTTAACTTTACCATTTACGTTGTTTTGCTATGTAAACTATTAGTACATTTTACTACAACCTGTATGCTTTTTTTCAAGTCGGAAAGTATTTTCAGTAAATTCAATATTATTTATTTATATATATCTGACTGATTCATTTATGAGCAGAACTGAGCGCGGGGCGAGTGCAGACAGAATGCCAGAATACGATCCAGCGTCAGCAGAATCAATAATGAAGAAAAGAAGAATAATTTCGTAGGATACTTCTGTTTGATTTATTTATTATCTACAGTAAAGTAAAAAAATGCTTTTGCACTGTAGCAGTACGACACTTTATATTCATATCTTGAATTATTTGTGCATCACTATCATCATCGTTATCACCACCAATCAAACAGCATACAGGTTGTAGCGATCGCAAGACAGACAATAAACTCTTGTCACACTGGAAAAACCATAGCTGATTATTGATTTATTGATGTTTTATGCTGAAAAAATGAATCTGAGAAATAGTCTTGTTTGCAGTCTTTTTCGTCTTCAAGAACAAACAAAGGCTAAACCAAACTCCAAAAGTCATCTCAAACTTTCTCACTCTTTAACCCCATTTCTCATTGTCTGTGTTGATAGAATGTCTTTACTTTCAACTTCTATTATTTCTTTCATTTTGATGATATTCAGTACTATTAAGTCGCTTACACTATTAAACTCGGTCGATTGAATGGTTGTAATTATCTAAATTTTGAATAAATTGTATTTTGGCCTCCACACCAATTATTGTTGACATATTTACTCCAAAAACGCCTTCATATAAAATCTCAATATAAAAGCACTAATGCTAATGTTACTTTTCCTTTAGAGGCTGAAAAAAATTAAAAATTTTTATTAATTTGCATTCTCTTACATAGCGAATTTCAATTAAAACAATGTAACGCTCATTCAAAGAAGCTAAATCTTGTAGTAATTTAGTGCTTTTTAGACATATATGCAAAATTTAACACTTGCTTATTCTGAAATTCTTTACATTGAGACAAAGGCAAACTTCTGGTACTGATTAAAATAAACTGCTAATATTTTTTGTTTCGTTTGCAGTTGATAAACTCAATAAAATATGAATCGTAAAAGATTAACTTTGATCCTTCTAGACTTTTTGAAATATATAAATAATTTCGATTATCATTGCTAATTAATTTGCTCGCTTAGTAGCGATGCACAGTGCAATTAAGGATCTTTATTTGATCATTGCCTTGCGCAATAACTGAAAGCTGAAGTGATTTGTGATATTTTGTGATATCAGTATTATGAATTTTGATGGTTTTTGTAAATATTTGGTCTCACTAATGATGTATTTGCCATTCGTTTATTGGTAAAACCGGAAATTTGTCACATCTCTGTTTAAAATTTAGTTTCACCTTCAATTTTATGCTTTTTCCACTTGTAATAGCGAGCATGTTTTCCAAAGATAGGAATTAATGATCAAAAAATTAATTATTCATACTTTAAGTAACTCTTGAAACAAAAATGTGAATTTGGTTCATTTGCCAATGAAATAGTTTGCATATCTAATTATTTGTAAGTATTTTTTTCTACTTTTTTGAAGATAATTAAACTTGTCTATATCTATTCTCTTCTATTTACGGCTATTCTGCTCCCTCAAAAGCGACATCTACCTGCTTTTTGAACATTCTGATTGGTATTTGATATTTGGACGAGTCGACAAAAACCGTAATGAAATTTACAACTCCTAGCTTAGGTATGGTTTTTGTTAAATTTTTCTTTCATTTTTGCATACAAAACTTTCCAACACTACTGTGAGCAATTTAAAAATAAGAAATGATATACCAAGACGAAATTGTGCATTCTTAAAATGACATAAATTCTACAAATTGATAAAAATTCTAGAACTATCACTAGGCAAATGATATTTTGTTTTATTTAATATTTGTGTAACTTCATGGCAAACATTTGGAGATGGTACACCTGAAACTACAAATAGCTATTATTGAGGTTTTTTTTAGTTGCTTCAAGCTATAAAATAATAATAATTGGTGGCGGTACAGGAGGTTGTTCATTATCGCATCGGTTTCACAAATTGGTACCCAAAGGTCAAATAGCAGTAATTGAGCCCTCGCAGGTTAAATCACTTTGGTAAAAAGTAATTTATAAGGAGGAATTTACTGATTTGTTTATTTGAATTAAATAAAGGAATATCATATGTATATATTTGCAATCATATGGTTAGTAAAAAAAAAGATCATTTTGGTATGGAACAATTTCTTAGTCTCTTTTTTTCCAAAATAAATCCAAAAAAAAGGATTTGTGTTTAAGCTTTAGGAACACCATTACCAACCAGGTTATACACTTGTTGGAGGAAATCTGTACACTTTGCCACAGTGTATCAAACCCATGAAAGCAGTTTTGCATCGTGACAATGTTTGGATCAATCAGTCAGTAGCAAAAATCAATGCTAACGATAACTTCATTACTTTGAAGTAAATTGATGGCGAATAATTGACTGCGTAGATTCTAATGGGAAATAACGAATCAAACAGTGTAAAAGTGCCAATTAAAAGCACAAATTAACTGCAGTATATAATTTCATCTAAGATTGCACAAGTTTTTAAAAACCATAAATTGCACTGCAAGTCTAACTGTATTGTAATCAGTTATGCAAATTGAGCATTAAAAAATTTTTAAAAATTCAATTAAAATTTGGTATTCAATATGGACATGATATGAAAGTATTAAGATGATTTTATAAAAAATTTATTGCAGTGATGGAACAAAGATAAGTTATGAACTGCTACTGGTAGCAGCTGGAATTGAACTTCGATTTGATATGGTACATTTTTTCCATAACTTATATTTTCTGATATATATTGTCAAAATATTCGTTTCTAACGGTTCTTTTCATAATCATATTGCTTGTGATAATCTTTAATTCATTATCTGGTATTTTATTTGAAACTGAAAGTACCAAAGATATTCAAATATTTTATAGTTATTTAAATCAATACAGATAAGATTATTTTGTTTGTGATAAAATTTTCTTTTAATAGGTTTCTCAAAAAAATTATCGTTAACGCTTCTGAAGTACTGACAATTGGAACAGCTATGAGACAAATGCTATTTTGAAACTGAACTAAAAAATTCATTGAAAACTTAGAATTTGATTTATTTTATTAATATTTTAATACTAGTAGTTAATAATAATAATAATAATAATTCTGAAGCAGGAGAAAGCTCATAACACGTACTTGGCAATTATTGTACACTATCTAAAGACTAGGTACAACCTCGCAGAGAATCCTACCGTTGAAAGTGTATTAACTGCCCACAAGGCATTCTTGTATAGAAAGAAAACCCACCATGCAACGTTATACAAGACGCGGACGAATAAAATCCCGTCCACAGTTGATTCATCCTCCGGCTATGATACGGAAACATTACCCCGCATGATGAAGGACGATACTGTAACCTCCAAGATAGAAATATGTTTGGAGCTGAGAAAGGTATGTGCCAACATTATAGGGAACGTGTGAAGACGTGGACCATCTAGCAACGCAGTGCGAAAAATGTTACACCAAGACTATACTAGAAGACACAATTAGGTCCTACGATGTATCCACTTGGGACTCTGCAAGAAGTATGGTCTGAAAGCATTCCCGCGCTTGCGAAGTCATTCTGTTCAGGAGGTCGTCGCGAATGAGAATGTTGAGATCAGAGTCGATACGCGAGTGGAAACTGCGATCAGAATAAAAGCGAATCGATCGGATACCATGATGCACGATAAGAAGCGACGTGAAGTAATCCTGATTGAGGTTGGCATCACTAGTCAGGACAGGTTAACAGCAGTTGAGAGCAAGGAAAAACGCAAATATAATCTGTTTGTTAATAAGCTTGGCTCAGAGATCAAATGCAGGACGAAAATAATTTCGTGTGTGATGACTTTGGATAGGATTGTAATAAAATTCCGCAAACGCTAAGTGAAAAAGATCAGTATATCTGATCACGTCGAAGCATATGTTCGATCGATAGTTCTCAGGAAGATACTCGAAAGCACCTCTTTCGATAGTCGATATGGATTCCTCGA
>UYYF01004499.1:19822-49882 GCA_900618365.1 Thelazia callipaeda
TGGAGTGAAAACGATGAGTACAACGAATCTGAGTGTGTGACAAGTACTGCCAGAGTGCCGGAATGCGATCCAGCGCCAGAAACAATGAAACGAAAATTTGAACTAACCTCCACATTTTATTTATAATAACAGTAATAATAATATTGTTATTGATTATTATTGTTTATTTTTATCAATATAACATTGATAATTATTATGTAATAATTCATTGCCGCAATAATAATGGTTGAAAATTAGCATACTTGTCATCGACAAACAGTTTTTTTACTAAATGGTGACAGTTCTCTTATTCAGTACTTATATGAAATAAATAATGTTGAAGTCAGTACGACAGCTTTTACTGAATTCTCATTGTTATTGATAAAGAAGTAGATTAATGTCTTATAATAGTATAATTAATGCAGAATTATCTATTTGTTTCTTATAATTTAGATCGGAAATTTAGCTCAAGCAATGTTTGACCCAAATATATGCAGCATTTATCGAGCTGACTTAGCTCAGAAAACTCAAAAAGTTCTACAGTTATTTGATAGAGGTGAAGCAATATTCACCCTTCCTAATACGCCAGTTAAATGTACTGGTGCTGCGCAGAAGATTTGTTATTTGGCTGATGAAATATTTCGTCAGGTAAAGTTATTATCATATTACTAATTTCTTTCTCGCTGTAGATGAAATTACTCAACTTCTAAACATATACTGAAATGTATGCTGCGTGCTTGAACAAGTTCCAAAAATTTGATATGTCTTTATTAGATTTTATGAAATTAAATATGTAAGGAAAAATTACATTTAAGTGATATATTGAATTATTTCATATTATATGTAGGCGTTTGTTTGTAAACATCAGAGTATCACAATTTCGATTAAATCAAAATATCCTTCTGATATATTTCACATATACAGTGCAATAATTTCAGCGAGGTGTTCGTGATCAGATTCATTTAACTTTTAATACACCCTTATCTGATATATTTGATGTACCAAAATATGCCAGAGTACTTAATGAGATTGTCAAAAACAAATCAATCGAACTGAAACTATTTCGAAACCTAAAGTCAGTTGACATCACCAAACGTGAAGCAACATTTGAAGTAATTGGTACAGATGCCAAACCAACAGGACAAATAGAAGTTCAAAAGGTTAAGCTTTGTCTTGAATTCCTGAGAAAGGTACTATTACGCCAAAGCTCAACTGAAGTTGTACAGTTCTTCAACAGTTAGTCATTATATGCAATTAAATTTCTAGTTTGATTTGCTGCATGTAACTCCACCATGCTTACCACCTCAAGTGTTACGTAACTCACCAGATATAACAAATGCTGCAAATTTTTTGGATGTGAATCCGAAATCACTGCAACATGTAAAATATGCTAATATTTTTGGTATTGGTGATTGCATTGGATCGCCAAATAAGAAAACAGCCGCAGCTTTATGTTAGTCTTTGTTTTCGGTAAAGTTCAAAGTCTTTTGACATTCTTTTTCAAATATTATTTCTTACGCAAAACTGCACCAAAATGTTGTAAGTCACTCTATGTATAAAAATTGCTGTATTTGACTAAATTTCTGCAATTTAACAAATTTTTTAAAATTTAGTTACACAAATGAGGACACTGAGCAAAAATATCCCAAGATTTCTCGAAAAGAAGCCAATATTGGAAACGGTATCACCAGTCTTTGATTTTTAATACAATTTCACGTTTCTGCATTTCGAAGGATTATGTTATAGATTTTAATTTTAAATTCTCTCCTTTTACATAAGAATTGCAATGTCCAGCTGAATATTTTGAGGAAGATATTATTGTCCAAATTACAATTTACTTATTTTCAGTACGATTGCTATTCATCATGTCCTATCATTGTCAGTTTTCGACACGTCGTTCTAGCTGAATTCACTCCAAAAGGACCACTTGAAACTTTGCCCATCAATCAAGCTAAACCACGATTTATTTCATTTTTAATGAAAAGGTATTTGCTACCTTGGATATACTGGACCCTTGGTATCAAAGGACATTGGTTAGGACCCACAGTTATACGAAAAATTATTCATCTTGGAGCCAGTAAGTAGTTTGACCGCATTGTAAGCAATTTTCGGTAGTTAATATCTTATGATAAAGAATATTGCACTTGATATGAAAGTTTATACTTTTTGCTTATGATTTGATGGTTCTTGCATAATGAAACCATACAACCTTGCGCGCAACTGATAAACACATTAACGCTTTGAATCAGCACCATCTTATTTGCATTGAAAACAGAATTACTTCATCCCTAATTAACTATTAGAATTAGCTATTCTAAAAGGTAATTTAGTAATCTAGAGGATATCGATACAGATCTAGAGGATATCGATACAGATCTAGAGGATATCGATACAGATTTCTACTCCAATTCTAAAATGCATAGCAGGGAAGAATTTCAGCTTAAAGCTTCTTGCTTACCTTTTTCCGTTTTTTTACAAACTTATGACTCTAAAGCAGTTGATCTTTCGTGCCATATTTTTTCTGTAAATACTTGAAGTTATGGAATTTCTATTATTATAGAAATTTAAATGTGATGGCAAGACATGCAGCAAGGAAATATGACGTAAATATATACTCATCAAAATCACAAATATTCGCTAATAAGATAGTCTAAACAGGAAAATTTTTCAATCGTTCTTCAAGAAAGAGAAATTCAGTTTTCAAATCATAAGAAGAGAAAGAACAAAAACAAACAAAATTACATTCTGATTTGTTTCATTATTTTATGATACAAAAATTTAACAGCATGCAACATAATATGGATAATAAGCCGGGTAGTAAGTCGGAACTGAGATGATTGGAGTATAAATATGCCGTAGAATCGTTCGTGTAATGATAGGTCGATGAATAATCTGTTGAGTGGCAACTATTGGGACAGTTTCTACTAAACCAGGTGATGACACAATCAACTGTCGTTTTCGTAGCTGTCTGACATATTAGAAACTTTATCTAATATAAAATATTAACAAATAAAACTAGATAAAATGTTTATGGTTCTTCTCACACAGCTAAATTTATAGAAATCTACTTTTACGGTATTTGAATCTCATAATAAGTTTCACATGTACTAAATTATTTGCCAAAGCATTGAAGGAATGTTTTGAAGGATGGATATGAAGAGACTAAGTTAGCGAATGAAAATTAAAAAATTTCAATACTAACTTTGTTGAATAATAAACTGCTAACTTCTTTCTTCAAAAGTTTGGATATAAAAAACCAACATACCTTTTTCCCACATCAAGATTCCTTTTATTCGATATCTTTTCTTTCGTATTTTTGACATACCTACGTTGGATATCACCACTTCCTATCTCAAACTGGTCACTGTCATCCGGAATATTGATTGACGACGGTAATAATTTCATTAGTTCGTTAGGACGGCAAACTACCATAATTATCGAAAATGTGTGACAGATAGTGATTAAAAAAAAGAGGTACCTGGAAAGAAGCATACTTCTAATTCCGTTTAATACCTTCTGACTGAAAGGCTTTATTTCAAATATTTTCGAAAACAAAGCAATGATGAAGTTTGTAGGGAAAAATAAATACATAAAATCATAAGAAGTTATTAAGTGAAAACATTCTGATCGCCAAAATTGCCAGTTTGATGAAAAACAAGTAACAGGTAAAAGTGAAACATCAAAGTTAATGCAATTGGCAAACTAGTTCTCACATAAAGCTAAATTTATTGTTTAGTTTTCGCTATCACTTACCACATTTTCGTTAGCTGAAAATATTGCGTATCAAATTTAGTAATATTTAATTATCATAGCTTGCACATAAAAATAACTTTTCAAGCTCAAACATGATATTTCATCCAATGAATTGCACCATCAATCAAGTGAATATGGAATATAGGTAATTCCATTTACAAGAAACTGAAGCAGAGTAACCACTACATCCTGTCACTCAACAAACTGGTTGTAGAAATACATGTTGAACATATTTTTTAACATTTTAGTTGTGCCCTTTTACGTCTGAAAAAGCAACAATAATAATCACTTCTTAAAAAGAAAGCAGCGAATTATAAGAAATTTATTTGGAGTATGGATCTGATCTATTGAATCAATAGTTGTAACAGAATATGTGTGGCATCTAGTAAAATACACAGAAATTAGACTTCGTAACTACTTAAGTGCAATGTATCTATGCAGATATCGCGTGTGTCGCAATGCCATATAAAACAAGCATAATCTGAAAGATCTGATAGCTTCTTTCTCACAAAGTAGAGTGTCTAGTTAAGATGAGAGACGTTTTCCACCGTTTCAGAAACATCCAGAAACTCTCTGCACTTCATTCATTTATTTGCTCAGAAGAAGCTTCTAAATAGCTTGGTTAACTTGCGTTGCATAATTTAGAATTCTCATTGTATGCTGACACATTCCGCCTCAAGACTGACTACAAATGAAGAGTATTTAATTTATCCACGTCATTTTTTGTTCTTATTTTTCATAAACAATTGATTACAATCACGATACAATTGATTATAATCAGGATACAGTTCATTATAATCACGATAGCAATGATTAATAAACAATGGAAAGCTTTAACAAGTATGCAGGGAGATTAATGAAAACAAGACATATTTAAGCAGTAAGTAACATAAGATGGAATAGGTAAGGTTTATGATTATAACACTGTTTCTAATCATTTTTATGCAGTTAAAGTTGATTGAAGCAGATGGTCGTGACAACCCCTAATATTCCATATGTAACATAATATTAACATTATTGAAGTTATCAAAAATCTGATCTATCAACAAAAAAGTGACCAGTTCTGATAGATAACTTGTCTCGAAACGCTATTAAAGACATCAGTTCAAGGAAAAACAACAAAGTAATTTAAAGAAACATGCAAGAAAAGTGAAAGCTGGAATAAATCTACTTAATTATGCCTTCAATATGTAATTGCTTACAATTCATAATTTTCATTTCAAATCATGGCATTATATTTTCAATATTGAACAATTAGGAGATTTTTAAAAACTCTTTTACACGATAATTAACAACTTTGTAAATACAATAAACCTAACACTTTTTGAGTAATACAGCTATCACCCGTAAGGAATATCTACTGCAATGCCTACCGAAGATAACTGAAATTATTTGTTGATGATGTTGAAGTGCCAAAAATATTAGGCTGCGATTGCCGATTCATTGCACGAGATGGTGCAAAACCGAGCATCTTTTGTAGATTTTGTCTTATTGACATGGTACAAAGTATATAAAAAAAAATAAATGAACAGTCAGTATAATCATTCCCCACAAGGTTCCTGAAATATAATAATTTCATTTAATACACCGGTAAATAATCTGGATAATGAATGGAACAACTTTTCCCATCAATTTTGGCTCCAATTTTGCAGACAATCCTCTACGTTAAATGTTCTTTATTATTATGTAATCAGTGACCTACGACATACATAAACGATAAGAGAGAGCACGAGTGTTTTTCTTAACATATATGCTACAAAAATTGCAGACTAGAAATCCCATAGGCAAAGGTATAGATTAATAAAATACTTTATAGGTGAACTCAAATGCTCTTTGACAGCTTAATTTTGTTCTGCACTATGCTTCACATCATATTTTTGAAGACTACTTGATGGCAAACATTACCGCTTTATAAGGAACTTATCTACTTTTCTTCATCTAATTGATAGAAAATATCTAATGACAGAAAACACTGAAGTTATCACAATTATTATACAAAAATGCACAGAGAATTACCTATGTGAGAGTCCCTGAATCCAAGAAATAGGTGTAAATGGTAGTTTGGCAACCACTCGACCCTCAAATATTGAAGAAAATGTCGACAGCAACGTAGTGAATGCAAAACCAATTGCAAGCATACTTTTCATCTTAAACATACTCATATCACGATTTGTTGCCTTTAGTCTCTCCTCTTCTCGCTCGATTTTGCGTTTTGCTGTTCGATCAGCTTCAGCCGTTGTCTCCTTCTAAAAACCATATGGAAAAAAAACCCAATGAAGATAGATATCTAAATCAACATCATTACTACTATTCACCTCACTGTTTGAGAGAAAAAATTTGATAAAACTGACTTTCCGTTCCAGCTTCTTAGTCTTTCGTTCCATTTCATTTTTCAGACGCTTGTATTGATCACTACGATAAACAAGTATATATGTTAAGGCTTCACCGATTACTGCGGTACATATTGCAATAAATATAATCAGCAAACAATCCGAGTACATTGTCCACGTAGTTTTCTAGCAACAACAATCTCTTAGGAGAATCCAGAAATAAAAACGCATAATGCAAATGAGGAATTACTATCCTAATCTATTGATGTAAACAAAATGAAATACAGAAATCTCTTATCATATCTTGATTTAGATTATTGTTCTCTCATTCATCTCTTATAAAAGAGTCATCGTTGACTTATAATTGAAAATTACATTTATTGGACACCAAAAATAAATAAATCGAGAAACCTACTTTAAAAAACCCCTAGTTGCCTGAAATACTAAAAATTGATTAAGTTGTTAAAAAGACCGGTTTTAATACCGTAATAATCTTTGACAAAGCGATGCATTACGTTTACTTTTACAAATAACCATAACACGAATGACAAAATCAACGATCACACCTTCCATGTGTTCATCAATGATTATAAAAATGGTTCAATGTTAATATCAAGCACTGAAATGGGTGTAGTAAGTCCAAAATTAGTTATCACATCTGGATGCAAAACACCAACTGTACCTAAGCACATTCCACCTGGACCAACGACTGCTGCACATCTTCCATTCAGATAAGTTGGATCTAAAATTGTGCAATTTTCACTCTAACTTTCAATAGGAAAAATACAAAACATACTTCAGTTTCCTGTGCTTCTAAGTTTAACCAATATTAGAACACATTCAAATGGAAAGATCTTTAAACAATGAAGATATTTAAAACTCTAGACTTCTACTATTACAGCAAATGCAATAAACTAAAAAATCATGAATATGATGTATCTATGAAATAAAATATGCTTTCAAAAATTAATAGATGAACTGTAACAATAAGAAATAAAATTCAAAGCAAAGATCAAATTAAAAAAATTATGAACCATAAATTCTTAACATACCATCACAAGCAACAATAAAATACCCAGTTCCATCATTATTCCACTTAACCTCAGTGAGCTGCATTATTCGATCTAACAAACCATGCATAATTTCAAAGCCTGAGCTCTTACTGCAATATACAGCACATAAACGCCTTTCATTTCTCGCCCCTATATCTGAAAAGAAGAAATCTAGAATTACAAAGAGCAAAAGCTCCAGTACTTTGAATGATGTCCACGTTTTTTAATGTCTGAACTATAGAAGTTTAGGGAAAACATAGATCACAAAGAGACCGAATATTATTTTGGAAGTTTTACGAAGTACCTGCATATGAATCTTTTAAAATTACATCTTGGATCTCAAATAATCGAAGAGGTAGAGGCATATCCTTATTTGATGCAAGCGTCTTTAATAAACCAGGAAGTAAAGATGTTCGGGCTGCCTCAAAAAATCTTTCTAGTATTCAAAACTTAATGTGAATAAGTCTCATAATTAATTAGGATAAAAACTACGTCAATAATTTCTAAAAAACTGAAATCTTATGATGTTCCATTGGACATAACTCAACCATTATCACTAATTAAAATATCAATAGAACTGACTTGAAACTCAGATGTCTTCGGATTCAATATCTTGACAGCATTCTTAAGAGCATTTGGCTTTCTCAACTTTACAGATATAACGTCTCGACTACACTAAAACAATTAGACAATTTAACTTTCACAAAAATTTCTGAAACAATATTTGCAATTTACCATCTGCGTTAGTAAATGAATTGCAACAAACCAATGCAAAATTTAATGTTTCAGTCCATCCTGCAGCAGCTACATCATATCTCAACAAGTCCGTCAGTTTATTCAATGGAAATGGTTCTCCAATAGTATATGTTTCTGGAAACTGGTGTGCAATTTGGTTGAAACCATAAGCAATAGCAACATCTTCGGCTACATCACATTCATGCAATATATCAGTTCGCGTTATTGGTACATGCACCTACATCAAGAATAATGAATACTGTGATCTTTGTTTCTAAAATTCCGTTAGGGAACCACATTAGTTTCTACAAGGCAATAATTACACGAAATGAGAACTGACAGACACAAACTAGTTGCAAATAGAAACACAAATACAAAGTCTTTCTATATTACTAATAAGTAACCCACTTCTAAAACATCGCAGCAGTTTTCAGCCGAACCAACCTTCGTCTTAAGAGACATTCTCTTCAGCAATGCACACATTTCCTCGGCTTTCAGATTCAACCCAACTCTACTATTGATAGTTCCAACGTTCGCTTTAATTATCCTCTCACGAAAATCCTAAATAAAGTAAGCACAATAACACAAATTGCGTTGACATTATGATTTACAGACTTATGTGAAAATCGAAACTGCAACAAATATAAATTCGATTTTATAAACGGAAATGAAAGAATTTTCAATCATTTTTCATTTAATATCTCATTCTTGGCGGTCGAATCATGGATGCAGGGGATTCTACATTTATTAGTGCCAGAGTAGGAATTTCTTAGCCTTCAGCACAATAACATTACATTTTTATTGATAAAAAGAAAATGCATTCAGTAAGTTCAAATTAACCAAGTAATGCACACATACAAATAAAGTGCTTCAAAATTCTATCAAGATAAACTTGTTTCAGAGAGCGATACATCGCTCAAGAAGTCTAATGTCATTAGAAGAACAACGTCTAATATTACCCAGAGCAAATCATTCACACAGTGACTCACAATTATATCTTATTTCACCAACACAGTAAAGAAAAAAATGCAACAGAAGAAACTGAAATAATATGCATGCCATGATTTCAGTTAGAAGAGAATACTCGTATGAAAGTGAGAACATCCATTTATGAAGCAAATCCATACTATGAACACAGATCTGATTTTGCTACAAACTAAAATCCTTGGTGAGCTCATTTAATACACTTTAAATTTGATGAACTCATTATAGTTGGAAGTAAAAAAAGTGCAGTCTATAAGCACAAAAAATAGCTTTCTTATAGAGTTATGCCTCTTGAATGATTGATCATAAATATCTGACTTGGAGAATAAATGAATGGAAAATAAAAAACGTACAGGATAATGATGACTACTGCCAACAGCTGTAATAATTTCTACTGGTTCGATGCTGAAAAAATAAATCTATTCTAGTAAACCAGTAGAATTAAACTGTTTATCACCTCGAAAAAACTACTAACTACTGAGAGAAAAAAATTAATTTTTATGTCTAATGTTTCAGATGACTGCTTCCAATTTCTAACTATTCGAAATAACAGTTGTAGAGCTGACATGAACGAAGTCCCATTTCCAGTTTCAGAAGATGTATACTGACTGAACATTGCTACAATCGTATTCAGTACTATTTTGGCTTTTTCCAAATCTGTTGCAGTTACTTCAACTAATATATTGCGAGTGCTGAGCTTGATCTTCGAGTGGTCGCCTGAAATCAATGAAAAAACATTCACACGATTCGAAATTTTTCCGTAATAAAAAAACTTCTATTATTAAAAATCCGTCATCTTTCTTATACTGAGTAAACCTGATGTTTGCAAAAAAACATACACCAAACAAAGTACATGAAATAAAGTATAAACCATTAATAATGGGTGGCATAGATAATACAACTCCGTTTGTATCCCGAATCACAGGATATCTCTTTTCGTTGATAATTATGGGAAGATATGATTTTAAATGGCTATCAGTCTGGAAGAATAACAAGGTAATAATGTAAGAGTCATAAAATTAATAGGTCATAATCACGATAAAAGTAGAAAAAAGATTTTGCAACAAAATGGCCAATAACACTTCC
This sequence comes from Thelazia callipaeda, assembly GCA_900618365.1. Classification (NCBI taxonomy): domain Eukaryota; kingdom Metazoa; phylum Nematoda; class Chromadorea; order Rhabditida; family Thelaziidae; genus Thelazia; species Thelazia callipaeda. Next base: position 29,742 of record UYYF01004499.1, read on the forward strand.
TAAGACTTACTATTTGATGACGAAGCCAATGCTTCATACTAATATACTCACTAAATATGAAAATAAAATGACGATGACAGAAACCTGAAATGATAATAACAGAGGTCAACATGAAAATACTTACCGAATACATAACCATCAATTCCTCCGCAGTATATTCCGCTGCACCATTTAACGGTTTGAAACGCAAGTCAGTGGGCTTTTCTGCTCCATAATAGAATGGCCCTAAACAATCCGAAAATTCTCTTGAAGGTACCTTGATTTCAAAAAAAAGCTTCAGAAGATAATTTGTAAAAACATTCACAATAGTTAGAATCAATCGGTTAAATAAAAATTGAAATAAACTGAACCTTGCACCGTATCCAAATCATGAGTACCAATAGCTACCAATGTTCTTTTTCGGCATATATTTTGATGTAGTTTGTCTTGTAAATCTACCAGTGATGTATATGAATCTGCATCCAATCTAACATCAATAAGAACAGCCGCAACGACGAACGGACGAATCGTGAGAACTTCAGGTTTAATTATTATCTTGTGACGAGATCGTCCTAATAGCTTATAGATTGGTGTTTCCATTCTGAAACCCGAAAAGTTAATAGTTTACGGAAAAAAAAAGTGATATATAATATAGAAGAGAACAAAAAAAATTACATATATAAAAGTGAAAACAATGCATCTTTTGAAACAAATTTTAAAACATCGCACTCATTCTTAAATATTCGTAAAGCTCGAGTAAGACCTTCAACGCAAAGCAAATCGTATCGATTGGCAGGTAACTCAATTTTATAAACTTCATCATCACATAAATTTTCTGCATTATCTTCATTTACTGCTATGCCTTTTTCTTTTTGATCAGCAACTTTTTCACTTGTCTAAATAAATAGAACCTAATAAATGATTATTAAAAAGGTATAAGTTGTATCTACTAAAAAATCTTACAAAAGTGGCTTTCATTACACAATTTGAAAGCTTTATATTCAACCAAAATATGAAAGCTAACCAATTATTGATAAAAAACAATCTTCTTTTACACATTTTCACTTTCACTAATTCAAGATGAGTAATAAGAATACATCAGAACTAAATATTAGCAAGCAATATACATTCTCTGGATTTAAAAATAGCAGTTCATGACGACTGAATCAAAAAGTCGATTATATACTTTTTTAGTCGATATATAAATTTAAAAACGAACCACTTCATCAAGCTCTAAGCCATAATCGAATAATAGATTCCCGAATTCATTTTCAGCTGAAATCGAAAAAAAAATACCACGCTCATAAAACGGATAAAGTAAATCAAGACTACAATCTTTTAAAAAAAGTATTTTTAGTTTAAAACTAAAAATTAAAGAGATAAAACTTACTATAAACTTTGCCCATATAACGATCAATTACGGACTTTTTAATGCCAATAATTGGCATCGGAACAGATTGATAGTCACAGGACTGAAACTATAAACACAAAATGACAAGTTTAAAGTAATCCGTTCAGCATTTCCACAAAAAAGTAATCTACTAACCTATCTAAGATTTCTAACAATGCCAATAACGCATAACTCTAAATGCTTGAACCATTTGTCAAAACCGCATAACTCAGTAACATTGCAAAAGAATGCAAATGAAAAAATCCATCCCACGTGCATATAGTGTACATAAGGCGACCTAAGATGTTTTAGTCATTCATCATAATAATTATAATATGTATATAACCTCCGTAGAAACTGTGTAGATGGGTTTTACATTGATTTAATTCAAATCCTTTTACCATAACTGTGTTTAGTTTTTTATACATTTGCACCCTCAACTATTTTCATGCTCTTTGGGCTTCTAAATGTAAAGAACGGCTTTCTCCAAGCTTTATTCCATAAACCGGATCCTTTATCAGAATGTGCCTCTTTTTTTAGTGAATTTATATCTGTGAGTAATTCAGAGACATTCAAGCAGGTTTTATTATTCTGATTCTCTCCATTTTGTGAACAGTCAACCTAAGTACGATTGCTTTCTTCATAGTTACAAAACTAATATACATCAATTTATACAAAAAGGAGAATCCCACATTTCAGTAAAATTCTAATTCTTTTGCTTTATTAATTGGTATTTCAGACCGTTAATCTTCCTCGTAAATGGGTAATCAGTATCATAAACCAGCGGTAACTAATGACGACGAAATTGAACCTTATACTCGTCAGAAAGGAGGATCACCATACACTCGCTCGGGCATACCTCCACCTTCTACCATTCGAGTAACATTTCGTAATTATATATAATTAATGCATTTAAATTTGTAGTAAGTGAGTGACATTTTACGAAAATCCTTCTAAAAGAGTGAGTACTGAATTTTTTGACATACTGGTCGAAGATTGCCTTTATTTCAATTTATTAACTATTATACATACTGAAGATATTTACAGTGACCAGACATGTACATTCTATGATGAATTAACTACTTTTTACGTTTTAACTGGTCTGAACACTGCTACAGAAAAGATCAGGGAGTGGAAATTGTATTTATTTTCGATTTTGATTTCTTATGTTGTTCTTTCTACTTAAAAAATTTCTGTCGCATCATAAAATTCAAATCATAATTTAGTTTTCAGGGTGATAAAGTGCCACATTTGAAACTGGAACCGATGAGCTTAGAACTACATATGGCTGATGAACGAGCACGAGCAGCTGGACTCACACCAGCTGAAAGAGAGTGGCGAAAGTAATCTTCGTTTGGTTTTTGCAATAAGCAAGTGTATTAGAGTTTAATTTGGAGATCTTTAATGTAGTTTAAATGAAGATAAATTAGTCGTCAACTTATCAACTTGTTCGAATTTACGTAATTTAGACAGTTATCATTAAAACTTTATTGGTGCTGTAAACTTTTTTACTTGACTAGAAGTATCATTTTATTTATGGAAGTTTAGCTAACATTTTAATTTCCTTTTTCCGTGTTATGTGATTCATGTAGCTCTCAAATTTGTGTATTTAGAAAATGGGTGTTGGACCAACATCTGCATCCGGACGAGCCAATCCATGTTGATGCCGTACATAGACAGCTTAATCCTATTCGCGTTTTATATCGTACACCGATGGATAGACTTTACAAGCATTTCCTAAAGCCTACATTTGTATGTTCTGTAAACAGTCGTAATTTTACATTTCGGAGTTGACCATCTCACCCTATCAGTGTTTCTTAATGTTACTTTTATTCTTAATATTCACTTCACTAGATTAATTTTCGCCATAGTTAAATGGTCAACTCCACAACGCGACATCAGTTAACTATGCTTTAAATACTTATCAATTATGCTGGAAACCTTGAGTTTCCATTGTAATAATCCTAAATACAAATTACATTGGTTAGATCAGAAACTGGTTTTTATGTAATCAGTTTTAGAATGGTTCTCCTTTATTTATTAAAGATCTAATGTCGAAACTATTTTCGGTTCTGTTCAGGGTGTGTATTATGGTTCATTCATACGTGCTGTAGTTCCAAAACTGGTTATTGGATGGTTTCTAATAGAAGTTGGCTATTACTATTGGAAGTATGAGAGTAGGGTACGTTTGGCTTCATGTATAGCTTGAAACAGTACCTCACGTTCGTCATCAAGATATGATTTCAGGGATGGGAAACTTTGCGTGGAAACGATCTAAGTTATCCTTCCGAACGCTTTTGGGCTGATCAGGTAGTAATCATACTTATATTTCACTAACCAAAAAGGCATTACTATTTTACACCAAGCTTTCAACGCAGTTCTAATCAATGTTTGTAATTTTACTGACTTTTATTGACAGTTTAAATGCTACTGTAATTTCAAAACCTTGCCTCCAGTTTGTTCAACAATGGAGTGAAACTTATAGGAACTGAAAGAAAGATATCCAGATCTGTTTAAAGCAGGTAGACCCATTCAGCCAGAAAACAAGTTTGAACCACGATCATTTACTGAACGTTCTGCACTTCTGGACCTCGGTCCTTCCTCGAGACCGTGGTGAAATGCTGTATTCATATCTAGTTTTAAGAGATAAGTCGTCTTACTACTGCTTTCCCTTTCCAAAACTTGTTAATAAATTTTAGGCTATTGTACGTTTGAAGTGTGTGAGAGAATAGAGCACCATCATTTGTTACAGGATAGTTGCATAAAAAGTGCGTAACTACGTGCTTTGAGGTATTTAAAACAGTTCATATTGGAATAAAATAAGCGAAATTTGGTTTTTGCTGCGTACATTACGCTGGGACGAAAGGGTTATTAATATTTGATACCTTTATTACATTATGTCAATGGGTACTTTCACAAAGTGCAAACAACTGAAGTCTCAAACTGATAATACAACATACTGACATTTACGAAATGTCAGTCAGCTACCACAGTATGAATGCGCAGTAAATGCATGTTTTTTTTAATCAAATTTCATAGTGACATCTACCAGCTGAAATCAGTGGATGCTCCCAATTTTTGACTTGTTTCAACAGCAAAAGAAACTTCATCTGATTCACCCTGAAACAGCCATATATTTCATCTGTTCCTGATTTTTCTACCTTCTCGAATTACTTGATGTATTTCGTAGGTAGTTCATTATACTTTTATTTCTCAATAATGCCCAGATCATCTATTCAAGTTTGTTCATACAAATTACACTTTAGAAAATCTTGAAATATTACATATCCAGCTTCTGGTGTCAGTACAATGGTTTCTTTCGTCTCATCTTGGACCATTTTCATATATTGAAGCATATGCAGATCAATTTTACTGTCTTTCTCCACACAGCAAGTCACGTTTTTTCCTTCCGTCTGAAGGAGGTAAAAATAGTATGAATGTAACAATTGGAAGCTGAAGTAAATTTGATGTGCTGTTAAATCGAAAATCCAACGACCTTTTCAACACTGTGCACAGCTGGATTTGATGTGTATTCTCCATCATTCTTCCGAAGTGTGGATCTACTGCCTACCAAATCTTTGAGACTAATTCTGTCTTCAATTTTCACATCTTGAGCAATACCGCTCGCAGTAATTAGGTGTTCGTTCTGAAACCCAGTTAATTTGACAGTTCGAATAGAGCAAAATACACGGAAGCGATAATCTATGAAACATGACAATGGATGCAATCAACCTCGATAATATGTGTCAAACTTCCTCGGTTCTCCATGTCATTTATATGGTCACATGATATCTTTTTACATTTCATGTATTCTACCGGTCGCAAATGGCCTCTTAAGCGTATATTCTCCAATGAAGAATCAAGCTCCTTCAATTTTACATCAAATAAAGTAGGACGATCATTAATTACCACGAAAATTCACATTCTTGAGTTGAGAATACGTTGAAACTTCAATATTTGTTACCTGCTTGGCTATATTCAGTATTTTCATTTTTTTAAGAACATCCCGGTCGAATGATGTCTCGGTAGGTGTAGATGACGAAATGGAGATCAAATCGAGCGCAGTATTTCTGAGATGAGTGATAGATACTGGTTACGTCATTTAAAGTCAATGGAGTGTTAATTTAGTAAAAAATACAGACCTCGCAACTGCAGGTGGGACACGGGAAGGACTGAAATCTTCTTGTCTTTGTTTTTGGAGCTCTAAGCTAACCATTTGCATTCGCTCCATCTATAAATACAAAAACTGCTCCCTCTGTACTATTCAACGTTTTGACAAAAATTTTTTATTAAAGAAAAAAATTTTTTAGACCTCTGTTTGTACTAATCTAACTTTGAAATACAAAGAGTTTCGATATTTCAACCGCAAAAATTTGAAAACCTAAGAGAATTTCGAATCACAGACCATACAAACCTAATTTATAGGTCAAATACGACAAACAGACAATGTGGAATGATAACACTACTCTGCTTACCACATTTTCCTTCGAAAAAAAATAGCCATTTCAGTCAAAAAAATCTTATATATTCATATTAGTGAAGATATAAACGCATACAACGAGTTTATTCCTTATTTTCAAATCATTAATGCGTACAGCAGCTGACTCTTCGACCAGTTTTAATTGGTTCCTCAGACTGTTGACGGTTGCATTTTGTCTCTCTAATCTTTCTTTCAATAATTTATTCTAAAACATCAAAAATGCGCGAAATATAAGAGTACTTATGATAGGTGACTTAAAGTGAGCTTAAAATGAATATGAATATTCTGGTATACGCACCATACTAAGTGATTTCTAAAAAAGATCCAATACGTAACACAAATTTTTTCATAAGTACTTCTTGGTATAACATTGTTTTTTCGTTCCTGATGCAATCCAAGTCACCACTGATTCTATGCTGAGTTTCTGTAGCTTCGCTCAATGCACGTTCCGTTTCCGCAAGCTTCTTATAATATATGAGCATTTCTTCCTACAAGATGCTCTTTGTTTTACTATCTTTAATTTAAAAAAAATTTTATCACCAAAATACGTATAAAAATAAACAGTGAGCTACTCCACACAGCTTTTAAGGTTAAACTTATAATATGTTTAGTTAATTTCTATATAAGTAACTAAAGTAATATATAGTTCTTTCTATACTTACAAAAATCCCTCCCAAAAAAAATCACATTACTTTTCACCACGAAGTGATGAACCAATCAAAATATAAGCAAAAACAAAAGACAAGCACGAACATAACATCTGACACTTTAGGTGAATAGTATACCTCTATTTTCTTTAAACGTGTAAATTCCTGTGCGGAAACTTGTTGTTCGGTAGAAATTTCACATATTTTATTCCAAACTATTGCATATTTTTTGGATAATATTGCTTCCTTCTCATTCCACTCGGAAATCTAAAGTTTGATCAGTCATTATTCTGAGATTTTGGTTAATATTAACTCATTTACAGAGAATTTTTAAAAATAAAATAATACCATTCCTTTCATTTGAGCATTATCCTTTTCTCGTGCTTTTTGAATGGCTTCTTGAACGCGTTGATTGAAGTTTTTTTCTTGCATATCCAGTGTTCTTTTGACCTGTTTTAGCGAGCGTTTCTCGTGCTCAATGTGATATAATTCATTTTCTTTTCTTCTAAATTTTTTAATTTGTAGTTCTTGGCTTAACATTGCTCGTATGAAAATATGACGTATGTCATGAAGTAAATCAAGAAAATAATTATGATAGCTTCGATAAAAAAAGATTAAATCTATATGAAATATTAGAAACACAAACAGAAACAACCGATATGTACATGTACCACTTTGAAAAAAAGAACATGTAAGATTGCTCATTTTTGGCACTGCTGATGAATATTTACATGAGTATACAATCAAGAGACAATTCATCTAATACAAAAAATTGAACTAACGTATTGAAACAAGCTTGAGCGTTTTCTAACAATTCTTTCCTGATTTGTAATTCTTTTTGCGCTGTCTCAATAAATCGCCAAGCTTTTTCCAACTCCAATTTTTTTTTCTGGAAAAATAGTACGATTGTGCTTCACATATTTAATTCGGAAATAAATTCATCCTATATTCCCAAAACATACCTCATATATAAGACGAACATCTTCCCGTAACAAATTTTCTTTGTCTTTGTATTCTTGATCTTTGCGTTCTATCAGTTCTTCAAACTAAAGCATATTATATTGAAAGGTTGATTTTTCTCCCAGACTCTAACTGAGGAGAAAATGCATGAAACTTTTGTCATTTCCCCTAGAATTTACTTCTTACAGAGGTTTTTAAGTGATAAATGAGCAATACATGGAACAGAACACGAAAAAAAGTGAGTATTTCATCCTCTGAATAAATGAAACCAAACATATTTTTTTGATAAATTCCCTTTTCATATTTAAATTTGCTATCTTTTAATTTGTTTTTTCTCATCACTAAGATCAATTTGCAAAAGTACTGAAACTATGGCATTTAGGTGAGTCCTTTGAATTTCACTACTGACAATGAAAATGAACAAAGGTTCGAAAAAAGTTGCACAATGTACTTGTCGTTGCTTCAGCAGAAGATTTTTTTTATATACGTGTCGCAGTTTTGTAACCATATCATTTATTGACTTTTCTTCATTTTGTTTCCACACTTGAAACTTGTTATCATAAATTCGTTCTACACGTCTCCACAACTGTTCAGCTATAATTCGTACTCTTGCCAAATTTAGTTCCTAGAACCACCCACAATTTAAATCTTGATACAATAAAGAAGCAAATAGACAGCAACTACATATCCAAATATTCAGTTACTGATTTTATGAAAATTAAAATCTTGTTCAATTTCACTAAGATAACTAACTTTATTCCCAAACTTTTTATTATCAGTTTGTTGACTGACAACGATCCATGATGGATCTTGATCTAAGCGTTGAACAATGATATCTGCAATCAATGCTTCAACCTCTTCACTGAAGCCCGTCTGTAATATTCACACTAGAGAATCAAATTTAAATGATCCCGTCTTTTCTCATAACTAATGCAAGATAGCTCTTTATCATGTAAAAGTTACTTTTACGAAACTACTTAACACTTGACAGAAAACTATTAGAAAACGAAAGATAACGCTCAAAAAACTGATTATAAGGATCATAAAGTGGAATTAAACAAAGTAAAAAGATATAAAGTCAGTCTACAAATAAAAAAATAAAAAACTAACGGCACGTAAAGCATCATGAACAAGATCACCCATTATAAAGTATTACACATTCTCTTTTGTCTTGCATGATTTGCCGTTCCACGTTCTTTCACATTTGTAAATTCTATCACTCGCAAAGAATAAACTATGACCTGGCTGAGATTAACTGAAGAATCTTAATATAGGTTAGATTTCATTTTGAAATAAGTAAAATGAAGCCTTAAACAAACTCATCGGGATTTAGAAAACTTCGCAAAGATGCGATGTACAGTGAGGACCAAAAAATATGCTCAAGTAACAAAAAATAATCAAGCAAAGAGAAATGTAATCATGATAAATTAGAAATGCATTAAATGATAAACTAGTAATGAACTACACGCTAAGTTGAGCATGAACGAACAGTAAATGAAATGGTATATGGTCAACGGAAGTTTATAAAAAGTGATTAATTAAAAAAGGAAACTCTAATAATAGTGCTAGTAATGATAGTTACAATAACAACAATAATAATAAAGGAATAATCAATCTCAAATGAATAAATGCTAGCACATGAGTAAGCTTGTCAGAAACGGCCCACAGATAATATCCAGCAATAAATAAATAATGGTGGTACACAAATTATTGCACAGTGAAGACCATTAAATGCGAGTTAAATTGAACAAACTATATTCATTGCATCAAGCGGTTTTATGAGACACTGTCGTTGGATCCTGTAATCGTTGGGAAGTAATGTGAGTTATGAGGATTTATTAATGATTGAATTCTGCTTTCAGATGAGTTCGATTGGTACTGGGTATGATCTTGCCGCTGCCACGTTTTCCCCTGATGGACGCATTTTTCAAGGCACTTCACATTTCCACTAATTGAAAACCTCAGTTTTATTTAGTCAGAATTACTTACAATGACTTTTTCAGATCAATTATATTGATATGCAATAAGCATTTCACTAAATTCAACATTTGTTATCACGTTTGTACATGACATGAATTGTAAAACTAGTCAATTTTACAACATTATGATTTGACGTATTTAATCCTTCTATTTTTAATGTATTTGAAAACTATGTTATTGATTCTTAAATGTTATAGAATCTTGTGAAAAGCAAGAATTCTAACTTCTAAGTAATAAGTAGCCGATAGTTATGCCACATCTTCAGTTGAATATGCTCAGAAAGCAGTCGATGGTGGCGCTACGATGATTGCATTGCGAGGCAAAGATGGCGTTGTTACGGCAGCAGATAAAGTAGTCTCATCGAAATTGTATGTTGAAGTAAGAATCTTTCATCTTTGGAAACCATGGCTGTTATTTAATGGTGTGCATCTGTATAAGAGCTCTGAACTTTGAGATTATTGAATTTTGTTGCGCAAAGAAGTCTCAATCATTTACTGAATCACTCTCAAATTTAGTCCTCAATCATTTCTTGTAAAATGTCGTATTTCTATCTCGAGCATCTGTCTGTAGGAAGTTTTTGTTGCATTAATTTTAGAATGCGAACTCAAGAGTAGCTAATGCAGGAGAATACATTGGTTGTACAATGGCAGGTATATATCCAGATTGTAAAGCACTTCTTGATTATGCCATTAACGAGGCATTGAATTATCTGAAGGAATATCGGTCACCTATCCCTATCAAAAAGCTAGCAAACCAGGTACTCCTGTTATCTATAATATATTCTAATTACAATTCACATCTTTATGAGTTAGTCTATTTTCATGAGTTGGTACAAAAAGTATTCTTTGTAGATCTGGCTAATTAAAGATTGAAATAAAGAAAAATCTTTAAATTTACATTTTTCCAGTTACTGAACTGGCACTGGTGGAACAGTGCATAATATTGAATATTTTTTCTGCACGAGATTAAATTTTTAGTTGGCTGAATATATTCATGTTTATACGCTTGGTATCAGTAGACCTTTTGGAGCTTCCATTTTTTTGAGTGCGTGGGATGCAGAGGTAACTAATTTTTTGTGTCGGTCGGAACGCAAGCTTGTTCTGTATAGTAGTCGTGAAAGTAATAATGGTAAGTAAAAGTAATAATAGTTTTGTTGTGAAACGTACCACAGTAGAAAAATTACTTTTTACTAACTAGTTACTCTTAGTTTCACATCCACGAAAATAAATTAATTTATAAAATTTAATCTCATAGAATGGTGCGAAGTTGTTTCTGTTGGAACCATCGGGTTTATGTTATGAATATAGAGCATGGGCTATTGGCAAGCACCGACAAGCCGCCAAAACGGAAATTGAGAAAATGAAATTGGAGACTATTCCAATGCAACACTTAATTAAGGGTAATAATGGCTTCAAACTAGAATTTTTCATTTCTTAAGAAAAGGTAAATAATATTGTTAGGCGTAGTGGATAACTGACCAAATTATGTTTCAGAAGCGGCTCGGATAATTATGATGGTACGAGATGAAACAAAAGATAGAAATCCCCAAATAGAAATGGGTTGGGTTGGCGAATTCACTAATGGGAAACATGAAATTGTTCCTAAAGAGGTTAGTTATTTTTAGAATATCCCAAAATTTCTCTAAATTTCAAAATTTAGAAACTTGTTTTATTTTAAAATTTCAAAAGCGAAATGAGTTAATCTGATTCCTTTTCTACTTTCTATATGTTTTGCTTAACGCATGTTCAACCTTTGCTGCGTTTCATTAGTGCCATATTTGTCTACAAAAAAAATCATAAAGAAAAGGTAGTATTTTTGATAGTTATTCAGTAGATCTATTGGAGTTCCCATATTCTTGTCTTGAGTGTGTAGGAATAATTTTCAAAAAGCACTTGCAGTTGTGGCGCGCTTTGTTCAGCATTCGGTATTTTAAAACTTGTCTCACATATTTTTGTGGCTGTCAAATTTTCAGCTATATTGAATTATAAATGAGAATTTTTGGGCGTAATCGTAATGTATTATGAATACTAAGACTTGGTCTATTTAGATATACTAGTCTTTTTCTTCTTTTCGTTATTCTTATACATTTTAGGTAGTGATTGAAGCAGAAAATTGGGCCAAAGCTAAAATAGATGAAGACGATATGGCGGATTAATTGTTTTTATTTCTTCTGTTGTGAATATTATGGATTGAATTTTATGATAAATATATATAATATTACTTATGTGTATTCATCAACATTCTGAAGTTAAAAAAAGCAGTTCAGTTATTTGTCAACATCTAAAAGTTCAATTTCATGTGGAAAAAAAACCAGGAACTTTGGGATCACGGTCATCGTTACTGCATTGTTTTGAACACGGGAATTTGAGAACATTACAAGTACTAAATTTTAGTAATGGAAGTAGAAGATAGCGGTCGGTGTATTGCAGTGCGGTTTTTCTCAGAGAACGGTGATGGACTTGGTGGATCAGCGATTTTACTTCCTTTGTGTGCTACCACCTCCCAACTTGAAGTACGTTTAGTTCTTGATTGCCAATGCTGAAGCCTGCAATTCATTTGTGGTGGAAGTTAATCCTTTTTTTTTCTGAAGGACTATCTTGTGAGCAACGTTTTCAGACTCTATGCAATGAATTATTGGATAGTTCGAGTGATCCAATTCCGATTACTTTTCGGACTAAAAGCGGCATTTTAATTGAGGATTCTCTGAGTAACTCCATACCGGAAGAGGAAATTGAAGTGGAAAAGGTGTGTTGTCGGGATTGTTGATTAGAGCTCGAATTTTTATGAGTTTTTGGAATAAATTAGCAGTTTATACTAAACTTTTTTGAAAGTTAGCAAAGTTATTCAGAAACTAGATGCTATGGTTTTTTTTTCGTTTACCTTTACTTTTTGAAAACAGAGATAATTCTACTTTCTGTTTGTCAGAAAATTTTTGATCAAGTTGCAGAGTATCGAGATTGTGTATTATCCAGAAGCAGTATTTCGCGTCAGACCGGTGACAAGGTGTACTTCATCAATCCCAGGGCATGGTGAACCAGTGCTATGTTTGCAATTTAGTCCAAATGGAAGGTTAGAATTTACAGTTTTTGTGTAGACTGAAAGTTATTGTTCGTATGCATATTGTGAGTATTCGAGTGAATAATGTTATCCCATTACTATTCATAAAAGAATTACTATTTGTAGGGGTCTTGCCAGTGGCTCTTCAGATACTACGATACGTTTTTGGGATCTCAGCACTGAAACGCCATTGCATACTGGTAAAGGACATACGAAAAGTGTATTGTGCATTGCATGGTCACCTAATGGTCAAACGGTTGCATCCGCTTGCAAGAATGGAGAAGTATGTTCGTTTTGGTATTCCTTTCACTAAATTTTCATCTTCATTTATGGTTTCTTGGTATTGACAAAATTTTATTTAGATTTGTTTGTGGGATCCAAAAAAGGGGAATCAAATTGGCAGAAAACTGATTGGTCATAAGAAGTGGATCAATCAACTTTCATGGGAACCATATCATAGTAATCCACAGTGCAGGTATTTCATGTCTATTTCCTTAAGTTATGATTTCAAATATCATTTGTCCCAATAAATTTTGTTTCATGAATGATTTTTAAATTATAAGGTATTTGGCAAGTGCAGGAAAAGATGGTGACATAAGAATTTGGGATATCGTAAAATACGGATCTGTTCGATGTTTGAGTGGACATATAGCATCAGTTACTTGCGTGAAATGGGGTGGAGAGGGTTTAATTTATAGTGGATCACAGGTCTTCATTCCTATTGAATTTTGTGAAAATACTCTTCTTGTCTTTAATATTCTGGTGGTAAAAATATCGCAGTCGTTAAGGTTGCTCGTCTTTCAGTAGTGACCATGCTTTTCAACTTCAATAAGAAAATTTATTTGTGAATTGATATAATTTATTTGCATGAAAACATATCTTTGTATAGGATCGTACTATTAAAGTTTGGCGTGCAGCTGATGGAACATTATGTCGTACTCTTCTTGGTCATGCTCATTGGGTGAACTCGTTAACTTTAAATGTGGACTATGCTATGCGAACAAGCTTTTGGAATGCATTAGAACTACCCAATGTTTCATTTGATAAGGTGATTTTGATTATTTTAAAAAAAATTGTTACTAAGCAACTTTAAGATTTAAAATTTTAAAGAACTTAAAGACGTATCCTTAATCGAAGAAAACAATTATGTCTCATGCCCTTAAAGAATGATTTTAGAATTTTTGACGTTCATGACATTATTAATTGTATACGAGAGGCGTGTAATGTTGAGAAAGGTTAAGAATGGTATTTTTTTTTAGGAAAAGTGTCACCAACAAGCTCTAGAACAATATCAGAAGGCAAAGGGCTCATCTGGAGAAGTACTTGTGTCCAGTTCAGATGATTTTACATTGTATCTGTGGAAGCCGGCAGAAGATAGAAAACCTCGAGTACATATGACTGGTCATATGCAACCAGTTATCCAGGTCTGATAAATACCATCAATTGGTTTTGCTTGGCTATCTATCAAGGATTTATTTAAATATTAAATGCTGTAACCAGACCTTGTTTTTATCCTACGAGTATATAGATTGTGCGATGATAACGAAAACAAAGTTTCTAATAACCTTGGACTTGCTACCATTACAAGACCATTTTAAGGTGATGTTCTCACCTAATGCTCGCTACGTTGCATCAGCATCATTCGATAAATCGATTAAATTGTGGTGTGGAAGAACTGGTGCTTTCATTGATACATTACGAGGGCATGTTCAAGCAGTCTATCAAATTGCATGGTCGGCAGACAGTCGTTTGTTGGTTTCAGGTTCTGCAGATTCCACTTTGAAGGTATATTCACAATATTTTCACGGCAGGTGATCGCTTTATCTCTGTTCTGGAGAACATACATGTCTAAGTAGTGAATGCATGGAATAATGCTTGTTCTCAAAATCTTGATGAGATCATCTTTATCATTCAGCAACTACAGTAGTAAGCAGATAAGAAGTAGAAAGATTAGTTTTTGATCGAATATTCAGGTTTGGGATATAGAAAAACGAGGTCTCTGCAGAGATCTTCCAGGACATGGCGCTGATGTATACGCAGTTGATTGGAGTCCAGATGGCACACGAGTAGCTAGTGGTGGAAAAGATAAAGTATTAAAAATGTGGCGCCTGTAGTAAAGAAGTGGGATATTTGTGTTTTATTTTGAATGTTATATATAATACAAAAGTTTATCTGCATTGTTTTATTGGAAACAATAAAGCATCTTTTGCAATTTTATTCTCAAAATACCGTTTTTTATTAAAATGATGAATAAAAATTGATTCGCTCTCATGTTTGCATTCATTTATGTAACTGGTTGTTGTGCAGGGTTTTATTTTAGTTTTAGAGAATGATCTCATATGATGAGAAGTACTCAAAATTTTTGACATTTTCTCTGTAGTTTTCATGTGGTTCACTATCACTTAACATAAAAGGTATTTTTTAAGTGGCTGCGCAAATATGATTTGATGCATATGCATATCATATTCGTACAGTGTGTGTATACCAATGAAATGATACATCTCGAATTGCTGTGAGGGGTATGGTATGCCAGATCGAAAGTCGGCTGGTAAGTTTGGGTAGTGTATCGTTAAATCTCCAATTAATGACACCTCATTGTGCATGAAATTATATGTTGCAAATACATCTCCCTGCAATTTTGATAAATAGTACTAATTTTGTTGCGGGTCCCATGTGTAGTTTTCGTTACGTACTTTTTGCCAATGTTTAGTGAGTCTCTTTGCATCCCCAACTGATAGGCTAAACATTGGCAAAAAGATTGGAAATATTGAAGCATATAATCATTTAACTGTTAGCACGTGGATTTAGTATTTTCGTAAAATTTCCAGAATGAACTTACCGAAGCAATTATGGCACTACCGTTCTTGATAGGAAATGCTGCCTGTGGGAAGAAAAGAATGTTGTTCTGCAGCACTTTGGGCCATCCTTCTTTTATCCTGAAACTGAACGCAACTGACCGACTTGGACAGTTTCGGGTGTCTTGTTTTTTTTTATGTTCTGTAGATGAAGAACAAAAGTTATAACTGAGTTCTGCATGCATTGTAAGATTACCGAAAGTAACCAGTAGTTTTGTCGACTTCAAAAGCGAAAATGGTTCGGTCTTTTATGAGATACGTTTGATATTGCGTTGAAACTGATGCGTTAACGTAATTGGGCCCATGCGAAAAGATCTAAAATAAAGGGATGGAAACGCTTGACGTTTGAAGCCAGCTTTTGTCATGGATACTTCCTAGTCAAGTAATCATCCAGTCTCTTTTTGTATCCATAAAATTTACCTTACCGATACGAACTGCCACTTCAGGTCTTCGATCTTTGAACGTCCACACTTTACCATCCGAGAAAATATATAATTTTCCAAGCACTGCAAGTAGAATTGTGCATGTATACCCATTTGGCTATTATACAATATATTAATTGTCACAAAAGAGTCCTCCTTAATATGATCAAAAATTAACATCCACAGAGACTAAATCTGATTTTTAACCATCTGAATAATTTGAAGTCAAAGAGGCAATCTAGTAGTTTGCATTATTACAGCATGTACTTAAAATCTACGTCAGTTTATTCCGCTTAAAATGAACGGTATATCACAAAAGTATGTTGCAGAAGATGTCACATTCTAACTCATATTTTATAAGATTGGGACATTCGGTATATTTTACGCAATATCGACAAAAGCTTGGTCATTTATTACTGGAGTCAAGTATAGAATAATGCTTACCTTCAGTAGCTGCATCGACCTTTTTTGGACAGCCATAACTTCGAGATGCATGAATAGCAACTGCTGCAGTTTTATTATTTTGTTGGCAGTTTTCTGTACCACACTTTTCCGATTTTGATAACATTCGTGACGAAATGCATGATTCGGTTACTTGATTGACAAATAAACTTAATTGCAACAACAAAAGTAGCATCTCAAAAAGACTGATATTACTGCTTGCGAATTTGTAGTTAACAAGGGATGGCGTGTTTAGTCTAATTACCGAGTATCTCCGAAGTCATATCAAAAATGTTACAATCCTGTCCCATAAGATCCATTTTCAGCGGAACTGTGATCTTGACAAGAGCAATATTTTCACTTTTATATAACAATTTAAATGATCAAGTAATCATGCGTTCTTTGTATCACTCATTTAACAGCAGGCATATTTTTACAATTCATTTTTAAAGTCTACTATCTGTTTACTAATAAAATTTTAAAACAAGAAGCACTACATGCTAATGAAAAATTCACTTCTTTTTCCTTCCTTTCTGAGGTGCAGTTACTTCTAGAGTAAATTACGAAATTTAGTAGAGTTCGTTACGTCTAGTTCAGTTTTCCATATTAAATAGATAAATTGTTCATTTATCTAGTACGAAAATATAGCTAGACAACGTGAGACAAACTAAAGTATAATGCTTCAAATGCAAAACAAAAACTCAGTGGAGTCGAAGAACATAAGAAAATTCTTTCTCAATAGTTCAATAAACTAACATTAGAGTCAGCTAAAGCTGCAAAAAAAACCTGATTCAGCGGTGCAAGAAACCGAGCAGTCATGATGGAAAGCACTTTGCTGATGTACAAGGTGGTAGTTCATGAAAAGAACATACAAACAAAAACTTGTTCGGCCACTTTATTTTTACTTTCATCGTCTTCACATCGCCATCCTCTATTTCCTCTCATATATTTAAGGAAATTATTTACTTCGAACGGGAAAAAGGCACACACTTATTTGTAGGACATTTCAGCTTTTTTACTTTTTGTATCCATAAAATTTACCTTACCGATACGAACTGCCACTTCAAAAAAAAAACCGCACTGCAATACACCGACCGCTATCGTCTACTTCCATTACTAAAATTTAGAACCACTTGTAATGTCCTCAAATTCCCGTGTTCAAAACAATGCAGTAACGATGACCGTGATCCCAAAGTTCCTGGTTTTTTTTCCATATGAAATTGAACTTTTAGATGTTGACAAATAGCATCAGATTTTTTTGAATGAACTCAGTTTTCATTCGTTTACAGTTTTCATAACAGTTTACTGCGGTAATATATTAATCATAACCAATGTTTACTACTGTGATTATGTATTAATTGTTCTTTCAATGTACGGAGAAAAATGTCAAAAAATGTTTTTCACACGAAAATTATTCCATCACATGCCTGTCATAATGATTATTTTCAAGAAAGTAATTCGATAACGATACAAGATAAAATCACATCTATATTTTAGATTACATTTCCTGTTATTTTCTCCATATTCAATTAAATTACACAAAGCAAAGTTAAGGATTTTTATCAGTATAAAGACAATAAAAAAATCCAGAAATTATACCAAAACTTTAAAATTAGAAACGTGACGTGAGGGTACGCAAGAACTCTCCAATAAAAAAGGAAGATTTAAAAAATATTCCAAATATGTCTCTGTAGAGTGTCCGCTGAGAACTAAAACTAATACGAACTTTATAAGAAAGCACTGAAGAACCCAAATATATAATAACAGAGAAGATGACAGGCAAAAAAAGAGAAAAAACAAAAATTCAATAAAAAAATAAATACAAAAAAAATTGTAGATCTAAATTTTTCTGACTGTCTTTTCGTGCAATCCCCCAATAAATTACAGAAATACAACAAAAAAACTGGCCTGTTTCACGACGAACTAACTCAATGTCAGCTTGCACTTTTTTTTTCAAAAAAATAAAGCATCCAACAACTAAGTAACATGACACATTTATATCCATTAACTTGCTATAATGTCTGTACTCCTGTTAATTGCAAATAATTATTGAACGTATTGATAGATTAATATTTTTTGCCTTTAAAAACTGCTTAAAATTTGATATCAGGTAAATATTTCATTGAAATAATTGAAGGCAAAAAAATTAGTATCAGAAGAATCACTAGAGTAATTCAGCTAATAAATTTCAATTAAAAAAAATAATTTAACTACAAAATTTCCGAGAAATTGTCGAAAACTCCTTGCACACTTCCAACCAGTAGCAAAACGAATCACTCCCGCTGCTGCTGCCATTTATCAAAATCATAGAGCAGAAGACAGCTGAAAAAGGGAATCTTATAAACAATTAACAGTAAACTCAATTCAAAACCAAAATTTTGAACAAAAATTTCTGAAATCAAGAACATATTGTTTTGATAAGGCAAAAAGCACTTAGGATTTCCTTTCATCGCAACAATATTCTAGAAACTGAAACTATGATAGCAAATCACATTAAGAAAAAATACCAATAAACCTTAAAAAAATCCTAAGCAAAAAAAATATCTGCAGATACAGCAAACAACATTACTACACAAAAATAACCAATTGAAACTTATGATGTAAGCTTAAATTCATTTGTTCGCAAATTCAAACAGCGGGAAAAAAATAGAACACTAAAAACCTATTTATTGTTATCTTCAAAAAACTCTTTTCAAGTTGAAAATTAACGATACAGTAAATAAAAAATAAAATATTTAAGAACCAACAGAAAACAAGGCTCGAAAAGCTTATATCTTCCAAATGTTACTTTTACACGAAACTAAACAAATATATATACAGCAAAAAAGTCAAAAAATATGGGCTCAACACAAAAATATTGACTTACGACGAAAACGAGGGTAAGTCCGAATAAAGACCACATGTGAAGTAATCTTGATAAAGGTTGGCACCACTGGTCTTAAAAAAATAAGAGAAGAACTTATAATAAATAACAAAGCATATCTTAAGCCACAAAAATATAGTAAATTAGCATACTCTCCGCAAACAAACATGCAGAACCAACTCTACAAAATTATGCATTAAAACTTGCAGCCAACTCATTTTCATATTTAGCTAAATCAAAAGCTGCTTAATGCAAAGCCATCAAAGTGAAAAACATAAAAAAGGATGAAATAAAAGAAAAGATAAAATTAACATTTAAAAATAAAGAAGCTTTGATTAAAGACCAGATGAAATTATGAAAACAAAGAAGCATTTTCATAAGTATATATCTGTGACATAGCAAACGAACTACCCCAAAATGAATACTTCTCTTTCCTAAAAATTCCTAAAAAGGAACACGAACAACAAAGCAGAAAAATACTAGAATATTCAAAGATAACAAAAGGACTGAAATAAAATAAAAAGAACCAAAATATAATTACTATCAGAAAAGCAAAAACAACAAAAAAAGAAAGAAAATACACTAGAAAAATCCTGACAAAATATGTCTTTTCATAACAAATTTCAACTCATGACATTCAAAACACCCAAAAATAACAAAGCTTCAATCTAGAAATCTAAAAATTTTTATTCTGAAAATTGAAACAGTTTTGAAAAGCAGAAATAACTTTCCTTACTTTCATTATGCCACAATTTATGCCTTTGCATTTACTGACGAATAGTTTGTTCTAGTTCCATTTTTAATTTCATTATCCAACATTAAAATGAAAATTTTTTGCCTACAATAATCTGCAAAAAATTAAATCTGATCATATAAAAACAGTAACGCATAAATAATTTTATTAGCCAAGTACACATCTGTTTTACACATAGCAAAAGCCTTATATCTAATATGAAAACTAAGTAATCATAGCGCAACCAATAAAAAATGAATATCAAGAAAAGCTATCTCTAGTTTTAAAAATTATTTTAAAAATTAAAAAAAAAAGTATAGTAAAAAATTATCCA
>UYYF01004499.1:50738-65604 GCA_900618365.1 Thelazia callipaeda
CAAAGTATAAGCAAGTTTATGAAAATTATTAGAAACCAAACAAGCAGAAAAGTGATAGGATAACACACCAAAGAAATAGTTATAAAATCATTAAAAAACGAAAAATACAAGTATTGCGCATCCGATCAGTAAGAAGTTTTCATAGCGCTCACACAACTAGTAACTTTATCATAAAACAAAGCTAAAAAAATTTCTATTCCTTAAAAATCTTAAAACTACGAATTATAATTACAGAACCGCTAGGGACAAATTTATCCTGCCATATTTATTAACAAGAGGATATAAAACGCCAGAAAATAATGTGAAATGCCATCATTATAATAAAAAAGGAAAATTATAAAAGTTATCTACAAAATAACAGAAAGCAATCTGATCTCAAAATTCATCCATGAAATCCAGAGAAAACGGCTTTTTTTGGTCTTTGCCTCGTATTTTAAGGCTCAACTCCAAAATCCAAACCATCCATGAAATATGGATGAACTTTTTTGCCGCCATTAGATTTTTCATGGATTCCATTTAACTAAAGATCTTTCATGGATTGGGTTACTGTAAAAACAAAGCGAAACAAAATAGTAGATAAGACTAGTTCAAGCAGTCGTTCGTTGACGTAGACACCATCATTAATTTTGATGAACCTTGCAGCAGTGGAAGAAATAGGTATGTAGTTCTACAGTTGAAGGCATATTCAACGTGTTAGTAAAACAAAGACACTTTCAGAAGGAATCAGTTTTTATCAGTTACTGAAAGAATCGACACTTTATTGGACTGCATTTGCTTTTCGATTCATACATTGGACATTTAAATGGTAGATTTAACGTAATTCACTATCAATGACATCGGTCAAATGATGGACCAGTAATTTAGTCCGTATTAATGAACAACAAACTACGTCGAAATCTTATAAAACTATTTTACCTACACTGATATACTCTTAATAATTGCTGTTTAGCTGAAACAGAAAACTGATTGAGGTGGGCAACTGCAATTTTCTCAGAGACTGCCCGATGAGTACTTTTGTTAGTGCAGAGAGTTGTAGTGAAGGTGTTTTAGGTCATTTATAGAGTTATAATATCTTGTGAGAAATGAGAGGTGCGGCAGAGAATTGGAGTTAATGTAGATAATCCTCAGGCAGATGATTATTGTAGAAGAGGTTGGGATAGAGAAGTATGCATAGTTGAGGTGGTAAGCGGTCATTCAGTTGAGAAACTTGCTAAGGTGAGGCGCTCTGAGTAAAGAACTCTAGTTCGCTGGACAATTTTTAGAAACGTAAGTTTTATTTAGTTTTAGCATATCGCTTAAATTAGTGGGATTAGTAGTGGATAACATTAGCTAGCCATATGTTTATAATTGAGTAAAATTCTACTCTTAATAAATTTGAAGTCAGTATGAATGACATATAAATTAAATTGCAGATTCAATTGTCCGCACCGGCTGCATTTGCTTACAATTTACCAGAAGATAGGATTAAGCTACAAGCGTCCGTTTTTTTTTCCACAATTTATTCCTTGTATCGTAGCAATTCACGACTGCTACTGAGTAGTAAATTCCTGAATGCAACAATTTTACCAATAATATCTTGCTTCTTTACATCTTTTATTACCCGTAAAACAATTTCTTAAGTATGCTTCTTCGCACACCTCTTCTGATTTCATTAAATAGCAGTGACCTCTAGTTCTTTAGCTTCTTTATCTTGTTCGCTTTAGGTTTCAGAAAGAACATTACTGTTTTTAGTATTGACATATTAACATTAGTTATGAAACTTACGTTTACGGGATCATATTTTAGTGGTAGAAGATGTGAAACACAACAGTAATAAACAATAAACGATGTCAATAATAAATTTATAGAATAATTCACATTCTAGTGGTAAGATGTCATAATCAATCAATCAATCACAGAACTATTACTTCCCAATAGAATTAACAATAATAAATATTTGCGGACTCACATGCTCCTCTAGTACGGTCCCTACAAAACGTACATACTATAGGAACGCGTAAGTCGGAAGGGCATGTGGACGAAGACAATGATTTCAGACAAAACATTGCTCGTCACCATCGTTTACACACATTCTCTCTGTCCCTTTATATTGATTATCACCAATATGATCTTTGACTTCCTCTCACTTTTCTTCCTGTTTTCTCTAATTGCGGAAAAATTGCATGAAAATGACGAGATTACTGGAGAGAGATGCAAGAAATGGGTTGAATGTGACATGTAAGATGCAGTCGATAAATATGAGGGGGAAAGCATTCAAGTCAAATTAACCGACCGAAATGTACAGGAAAGAGTGACATGTGACCTCAAGCTATGGCAAGATGACTCTTTCAGCTATGATAATGATAGGAAGACTGATGGCATTTTGAAGGACGTAAAAATATAGGATTATAAATTATCGCATCAAAATGTTTTGTAGACTAATGATATTAATAAGTTGTCAACAAGATCAACATTATCAGTAGGTCAACCAACCATCGCTCCATCTACTCAATCGACTTAATGTTGAAAAAATAATGGAAGTACGAAAAGGTTAGGACTACTCTACTCTTTAGCGAATTGAGAACTCATTTCAAGCGTTGACTAGCATTCAGTGTATGCATCATCATATTTACTGTAACATGGAAACATGAAGAGTACTGCCCAAAAAATAAGAAAAAATATAGAATGTACCGATTGTTTCAAAAGGACATGCAACGACCGGATATAAAATGGAAAGATTTTCACAGGTTAAAGCGCGAAAAGGAGAAGCATAATTGTTTCATTTCAAATTAATAATCTTTAGAGCCTATCATCGATTGAAACCAATCGATAGACTGATTTTATCCAGCATTTGCTTACATCGAGCACTATGATTAGTAGAGTAGTACTGATAGATGATAATCGCTCTGCCTCTTATCACTTTCAACCTCTACTACACATGAACCACATGTCCATTCGTTCACTCTTTCCTACATGTCATTTCATTTTTGTTGCATTTACATTTTTGCCCGCCAAAATCCTTTTGTAGGGTTTGCTTTTCCTGGCGAAATGCATTTTTTTCTCATCTCTTTTTCATACTCCATTAAAAACGTATTTCCTCTTTCTTCCATTACTGCTAGACAGCCAGCCACTTGGGCGTTCAACGCATAGTAGCATATACACATTTTGATGAAAATTTGATTTTGAAGACTTTCACCATTAATCTCTCTCTATCTTCTCACTTTCAACTTCACATTTTTTTTATTTGATTTTTTTCTGAATTTTTCTGTTACAGAATCACTTTTACTGAATTATTCATATCATCTTCAAAACAAATTTTAGAAATATTTCAAATCCAGCCCTCAGTTTTTTCTAAACTTAATTCTTTTTATGGTAGTTTCATCGAAGCTGTCGCAAATTTAAAAATATTTATATAAAACAGGCAACAGCTGTGTCAAATGTCACCAATACTTTCGTTTTAAATAGATTAAATATATGAACTCCGTATTCATACGTGGCTTATTTCGTCTAAGATAAGCAACAGTTTCATTTTTTTTTGTTGTTTCTTGTCATTTATTTTTTTCACCAGCTTACTCATTTATTTACATTTATAATCTTACGTGCAAAATCTTAACTCACCTGTCAACTTAAAATTTGAAAAAAGTAGTACAAAACTGTCAAATTTTTACAAAATCAGACACTAGAAAATTGCTAACTCGTGCTGAAATTTTCATTTGGTGTTAAAAAGGATGAGATGGATTTCGGCAGTCCCTAACGCAAATAGTTGGTTTGTCTCTGGTTGTCGGCCCTTGCGCAATTGCTCACCCTCTCTTTTCCCATTGACCTCTGAACAGACGGCAAAGATTTTGATGCGCGCCAAGTACAAATTTAAATTTGCTTTCAATGACATTCAAGGATTTATGTATATTTGGGACTATATCGAGCTACGAAACAGGTGGAGCAGTCTTTAATACTCGTTGACCCTATAGAACACCTGGGAAAACGATAAGGAAATGAAGTACGAGATATTTTGTATATTTTCAAAAGACAAGACAGTTCTTTCCTATTAGTTTTGCATTGGATAGCTGTAAGTCAAGAAAAAAGCAAGAGTCATGAGTCAAAAAGAAGATAGATGAGCTGAGAAAGAGGAGAGACTGATCATCGAGCAGAAAGTCGAGAGTGAATATGCCTGAGTATGGGAGAGAAAGGTCATTAATCGTCCTAAACTAGGATAGCAAATTTGAGCGCGAAGGACGCAGGAAGCAATTCACATACCCTCTTCGTATGACCCAACAGCTATTGCATCTCATCATAACTACTTCATTCTACTGGAAATGTGTTCCTTGTTATTTACTCTCATAACCATCTTATTCATTCTCAGTATTCCGTTCTACGAATATTAAACAAATTTATTGTCTGACTTTCTAAGGAAATCGAAATGTGAGTGATTAAATTTGCTACACCAATTAACTCCATTCTATTATATGCACCATGTTCAAAAATTTTAGCCGCAAAAAACTGATTTTACAGGCATTCATCGCCTTATCTCTGTAAATTTTGTGACGACTGCTATTTTTGTATCATAATATTCCTGAGTTTTAGCTCATTTCGTGGTGTATGCATTATGTATGGATACTTACCGTTCATTGCCAGAATGTCGGTGAAATTTTTATGGTCTCAGTCAAGGATGAAGTTAGAATTTTCTCGAAAAGTTGAAAGTTTTCAACACTGGAAAATTTACGAAAGAGTGGTCAGTGAAATTCTGGACTATAATGAAACACTAAAAATTATAATCGTTATAAGAATTGTAATTTGTAGTGCTTTATTTTACAATATCAAATATTATAGAAGCCACTATAACGTCATTTAGCGAATGTAAAAAAAGAGAAGTTATGTGATGCAGTGTGGATGTGGGAGGTTAGTGAAAGAAATACTAATCATGCAGATATCAGCCTGTGGACGAAAAGGTAATGCAGTTGATGACTCTAAAGAAAGTGAGTAGTCTTTAATGCGTTTGGTGTGTTAAGAAGAGGAAGGAAAAGCAGTGAATAATCAGTCATCTAGATATAGGAAAAATTGGAGGGAATATTACAATACTGATTACATGTGGAGAACGCAGTTGTGCTATCGAAAAAAATACCTGCAGAATGAGTGGTGTAGAAATAAGGACTTGAACTTCAAATTGTTTCTTAATATTTGGACGAGCAGGAAAAAAGGTGACCAGAAGGATTTATTTTCATGATAGAAGCAACTAATGACCATTGGACTGACTAATGACGAGAATTAGATTCCATATTAGTGTACTGATGAATGGAAGTGACATGGATGAAACACTATCGCGAAGAGTTCGAGAATCGAGAATAGAAGCAAGTGTACAAAGGAGTAGTTCGTTTAAGATTTGCTTGTATATGTGAAAATGTTTTTAGTTACGTAATAGCAACAAATATTAGGTAGACTATTATAGTTCAAGTTGAAAAGATGACAAATAGTTGCAGCTGCAGTAAGGAAAAAAAGTAGAATGCAGGAAGGCAAGACATGTTTTTATTGATGCATAAGCATAGCTGATTCTTAATTGCAATGAAACCGCAGTAAAGGTAAGGGAAAATTAGCATCTAAAAGTACTGTTGCGGAAATGTATTTTATGTGTTGCTAGTTTCTCATGAAAGATAAGGATGGCATTTTGACAATGCTGATGCTCAGAATGAACAGTTGGAGACAGAACTTGAATTGTTTAAATACGTCATTGGTTGTTAATGAATAGCTGCGATATCATTTTCGAAATCTGTCAAGGACAAAAAATAATAGCATAGTGTGATAATTCATTATCATTCATCATCGACCTTAGATTGGTAAGGTGAAGTACATGGTTATGGAGTTGAAAAGTGGCACGTGTGTCTAATTTCCAACAGAGTTGAGTGAGGAGTAGGAGGTCAATAGATGAGGAAGAATCACAAGTGTAGAGTAATACATGGGTGCGTGAAATAAGCGAGGAAATTGAAAGTAAAGTGAATGGCATCATGGCGAAATTTGAAGGTTGACATTGAGAAGAGGTGCAATGCGTTGTTGAGTTAGCATTGAAGTGATCTGAATGCTAGTATGTTGAGGGTAGAACTTGAAGTATGTACTCCAATTCACCCTAGTTATTCAAAAATACGAATAGTTCTATATTTTTGTCATTTTGATTGATAATTGAGGTGTCTTCAAGTAGTAATGTTGAGAGCAAGTATTTTGTTTTTGTTGGAAACTGATTTATGACTTATTTAACTCCAGAATAATGTAAGCATTCAAAAGAATGAGTGGACATTGATTGTTACTGAATTGGAAGAAGAAGAGGCATTGTCGTTAAATAAGAACGGAAAAGAATGACCGTTATAATTCATTGGCACATTTTCACCGTTATAATTAATCACTTTTGAAAATGTTGAAAATTAAGTAAATCAACTGTAATGGAAGCTAAGTGTAAGCTAGCAGTAGAAATATGAAACGCAAGTGAAGAAGAATCAAACATATTGATTACAGAGAAAATTGAAAAATACGAAAAGAAGCATTGACATTAGAGTAAATACCAGTAAAACAAGTGTGGTAGTAATCATTTCTAACAGAGAAGTAGTAAATATAGTTAGAGATGCAGGTGTGACTTGTAACTTACCCCTACCACGCATTTTAGGTCTGAATTTGGTCGGACAATATGTGGACGGAAAGGAATGCTTTTGATACATTGAATATGTAGACCCATGGATGTCATGCTTGGTCACAGGACAGGAAAGCTAGAAAACGTAATAAGCCTGGCAGATATATAATTTGCTTATTACTGATATTGTTAGCACTAACGGAAGCAGAATAATGGAAAATGTCTCACATGATAGTTTGATATTTGGAATTAGGGCGTAAATAGATTGGACTAGCCAGTTTGTTGGATTGAGAAGCAGATGTAGTATAGTGAGTGCGCAAATATACACTGTTGATGTTGAAGATGCAGTGTTCATCATTGCAGGAGAAAAAAGCAGATGAGTTTTGTAATACTAATTGCTAACAGATCCATATACGAGCACTGATTATCATGCACGGTCCCTGTTGGAATGTTACAAGCCACTGATTTATTTGGTTGAGAAAATAACAAGTCATGATGGTATCACATCTATCTTTGTATGAATGAATCTTGTGAAAATATCTCACTCAGGTGCATGTTGACTGTTTTTCAGTCTGTCAGCACACACCTGAATGCAAGTGGGCACAAATTAGTGTGAAAAGATCAAGCGAATGGTAGCACCTTACATAGCAGTCACTTTTTTAGCGGAAAATCGGGCGTTGTTAGCTATTTGAGAGGAAATGCGTCGTCTTTACGTTATGCGTGTGTGCTTGCATTTGTATTTCAGGGAGTTGCTTAATTAGTCCTAATATTAACCTGCCAGTATATCCGCTTGTATAATTTATTCTTATTGCACTCTTTTTTGCTTATTACTTATTGCTTTTTGTATGCTATTCGTTCATGATTTTGATTTATATGA
The DNA here is from genome assembly GCA_900618365.1 of Thelazia callipaeda. Lineage (NCBI taxonomy): Eukaryota > Metazoa > Nematoda > Chromadorea > Rhabditida > Thelaziidae > Thelazia > Thelazia callipaeda. The sequence continues at coordinate 58,205 of UYYF01004499.1, forward strand.
GTACATAATTATACAATTCGAGAATTGTAACAGATGCGTCATTGTTTTTTTATTTCGATGTGTAAAATGATTTTCAGCTCAAACAGCGCGCACAAGCCTGTTTGGTACGTTAAATTACTCCATATTAATCGCTATCAAATCAGTCTATCACATCCATACACATTTATACTTGGCGGTAAATAGTTGCTTTTCCATGAATTTTCATTCCAGTTAGCACTGCCTACTGCATGTTAATGTTTCTATACTATTTCTGCTATGTTCAGGTTACAAAAGTAATTCAGTGATACAAACCATAAAATAGTATTCATGAAATCTCGAAATTTTGACATAAAAGCACTAGCCATCATAAAATATATTTAAGAATAGAATGCCTGTGGATACATTTTTATTACGAAAATGTATATAAAGTTGTAATTACCAATAAGTGTGCCTAAAAACTGAGTTTATAACACACTTCAGATATAGATTACGATTTTTGCATGGAAAAAAAGTTGGAAAACGACAATAATTCTGCATACAAATCTGGTAGGTTTTTACTAAACGCATTTTATTGTAATTAGCTGATGCAGAACCAAAGTAATCCGAAGTATATCATAGGACTTTGTTTTGTTGAAATTGTTTTTTATATGCAATTTCGAAGCTATCAGATTATAGGGGGGAAAGGTGGATGCGTCATTAAAATTGATACCGAGTAAAATTCAGATATTCCTTTCTATGATTAGCATTTTCCAGTGATGCTTGGAATAAAAACAACTGCTTGAAATTTTCCAGTTCGAAATATGAAATGTTGAACTTTCTGTAAAAATTATTAAGAAAAATTTATTTAAAACAGAATTCATGTAGGCAAAATAAATAAAATCAAAAGTTCTTAAAATTATTAATTGTGGTGACATTACTAGCACGCAGTCAGTCTGGTTCGAAATTTTCGGAATTGTGCACAAAATTCATAAAAATTCTTGTAGGCTGGTTTGTTGTATCATTTGTTATACAATATGTTTCTGAAATTTTTTAACGCTGAACAAGTCCTGTTTTAGTTCTGCGATCCGCTAACTCTCAAAAAATACATTCGCAGGTATCGGAAAATATGTATGTAAGCGAAAATCCACATCCATCTAATCCAGATACAACTGATGCAGCAGAGGGAAGAGGATATACAAGACTTATTTCAAATAAGCGTAAAGCTAATCGAGACAGAGTTCCATTAAAAACTAGGAACGAAGTTGAAGAGTCTCATCCTAGTGGAAGCGAAAGTGGTATTTACAGAGAGGATGTAAATTTCACTGTAAGAACACTTCACGATGATAGGCAAGAAAGTGGCGCGATTCATGAATTTATGATAGATCCACTGAATATTGAAAACGTGCACAAGGAAGAAAATGAAAACACAACTAATTTTGACTTTGAAAGAAAATCCAAAATTTGTGAAAATGAATGGGATGTCAGTGTGAGTGGGTGGAAGATTGAAGAAAATTTTGGTACATGTCAAAGTGAACAAAATTCTTCAGTTGTTAAAGAAACTGTTTTCAATGCTGAAGAAATAGATAAACAGCAGCAGGAAGAAAATAAAGAAGAAAAGAAAATTAGGATAACCACTGTGGAAAAGGCTATACAGTATGGTGAAGACGAAGAAAATGAAAATTATTGTGATGGAGTCAAGAATCAGACAAGTCATAAAGTAAACAGAAGTGGATCCATTCGGAAAACAAAATCTTTGGGCATTCTCAATTTGAGGTTTTTATCCTTATGATAAAAAAATTCTTTGTGATCTTATTAGTCATCGGGAATTTTTATTTTTCTATTTAACTGCCCATTGTGTTGGACTTAATTTTCTTTTTCCGTTTTCCTTTTTACGAAGCGGAAATTTTTGGAAATATTATTTTTAGATTCCTAAGCGCAGTCTGCATACAAGTTGACAATACAGGGTGTAAAGAGCTGAATCTTGAATCAATCGTTCGTGCGATGGGTACGTTAAAAATGCAAATAATAACTAGATTTGACATAAGAAGATGGAATAAACGAATAAAGCTACTTTCGTCCTTCTTGAACATAGTACACGGATAGAAAAAACTTTTTAGTTCCTTATTTTGCTTTACAATATCAAAAAATATTCAATCACTTATGACTTGAATGAAACATTAAGATTTTAGGAGTTGAAAAACGACGAATTTATGATGTTGTGAATATTTATGAGTCTTTGGGAGCAATGCAAAAGTCCCATAAAAGTATTTATAACTGGAAAGATTTCTGTGACTTGCCGTCAACATTTCATAAATTGAAGGTAAAAATTTGTACTCTACTTCCGCTGCTAACTTAATTTATCAAATTTCTTACAAAAAATCATTCTTGCGTGAATACAACTTTTTGATTTGTAAATATTTATATTCTTAAAAACTATTTATTTTAGTTATCAGCTGAAAAGGAAAACATCTACGAAAAAGTAAAGGATATGCAGTGCTCTATGATAAAATTTGTTGAACGAATGAAAAAAAGCAAGAAAGCTGTGGGTAAATAATTTTATCGTTAAAACTTTAAAAATTTTTCTGGTCATAGAAGTATCTTAATGCTACTTCTAGGGTGGCCTATAGATTTCATCCATTCTTCTCCACTTTTAAATAAATTGTAGAGGCCGTTCTGCTAATATGGGTTCTTATTTTGGTATCATCTGTAAGCTTATCTTATATTTTTTTATCTTAGGTTTTTTCTAATTAAAAGACTTTCTACAAAAATCGTTAGCGTCATTATTTTACCTTTATATTAAAATGAAAAATAATGAAATAGCTATAATCATGAAATAAATTCAAATCTCCGGAGCTAAGTGATAACTGATGTGTTCTAAAAATATTGGTTCGCTTTGTGTACTATTCTATGGCTTCAGGTAAACAACTGTTGACTACATCATCAGAGAAAGTAAATGTCTCTTGTGTTACGGATCTATCACAGGCCAATATCAGTGATTGTAGTAGTTCATTTCAAGACTTGAATAATTCTAAACAAAAAGAAGGCAATTGTCATCGGGGTCACAATTCGCTAACCCATTTATGCACTAATTTTTGCAAAGTTTTGATATCGGGATTGGTTCGTCTTATTTATCTCAGTATTTTATGATGCTGGAATGCTGAAAATTTGAATAAATCTACAATATTCAAGAAAGCCTAATAATACAAAACCTTTGTGTTGATGGATGAAAGTAATTTAGGCAATATCTATTTATGTTTAGTATTTATCAAAAGCCGATTCAAAACAGATACTATTTCATTTTTTCACCTTTTCGGTTGAAGGAATGGATTCCGTGATCTAAATTGAAACCACATGGAAAATTTTAATTGAATTACAACTTCATTATATTCAGTTTTTTGTGTTTAAAAATTTTGTAACAGATAAAACTATTGATAATGGTCAGTTAGTTGATCGTGGCATATTCTACTTTTGTGTATAATTGCAGGATCGAGAACCTAACTTTCAAGTCAGTCTCGATGTTTTAAGTACCATGTTAATTACACCAAATGAGCGAACGGATTATAGGCCACCTGATCGGAGTTTGTACCATATTTTTAATAATTAATTAAAAATATCAATTGCTTGTAAGAAATTTTTGTATGTTCCTAGATTGTTGTAAAACTAAAGTTGCTAATATTTAGGTCGTTGTCGACGGATTTACGATGTTGCAAATGTTTTAACATCCCTGAGATTGGTTGAAAGAAGAGTTCGTATTTTTTCATCAAAAAAAATTCCGTTTTTTGTGTACTGTGGGCCAAAAATTTGCGGTAAGATTACTAATTTTTTTTTCTTTTGGATTATCCAATATGTTAGAAAAATAGCAGATAAATAATTTTAGAAGACGAAAAATTCGATATAGTGCAACATCTGTGTGTCAATAAATTGTCTGCAACTTTAAAGTATTCAGAAGAAAAACGAGCATATGAAATTGAAGAAAAAGTATTGGAATTGCATCACCAGAAGCGGTAGTCAATTTTTTGTTTTCTAATCGTCATTTTATGTACTTCTGATTCTCTCATTAAAATGATAAAATCTTATTGTCAAGTTGAATCTTCGGTATACTAGAAGGATTGGCTTTTCACGGTGTTTAATAATACCGCATTAAAATCATCTATATTTTCTCCTATGTTTTTCATTATATATTCATTTTTTATATTAAGAAAAAAAGGAGAGAGTAATGGGCATGATCCTGAAAGCGAAAATGATATCGAACCCTCAAAGCAACGTATGCGAACTGAAGCACAAGCAAAAGCTGTCCAAGATAACGCTACAACCCGTCATGTAATGATCATGCCGAAAACTGAAAATAATACATCAGGAAGCGCATTCGTACCAGTACTGCGTCCTCAACCGCAGGTATGTGTTCATAATAGGATTCTTAAAAAATCATGCATTTTGGATTCTTTATATTTTAAAAGCTTTTAATCTAATTTAGTCGTGATGAATTTGTCGTGACAGTACTTGTAATTGAATAAAACTAAAAGTCTTGCAGTCTTGCTTTAACTCTTAAATTTTTCCATTATCACTATTAATCTTTGCGAGAATTAAGATCAGTTGCAATCTTGATATATTCCAGAAGCAGATCAAAGTTAAAAATATTGATTCGAGTGCATGAGAGTTTTCAAGTATCAGTGATATTTGTTATTAATATTAAATAAATTCTATTTTTTAGATGTTCTTCCTGACAGTAGAGCATTTGCCGTTATTTGGAGTAGAAAATTTGTATTTTTTTCAGCAAATTATCAATTCTCCGACATTGATATCTTTAAATAATCCTTCGCAATCAGTTGTATCTTGGAATTCTCCTCAATATTTAACGATTCCTGTATATCCTAAACCACCTGCACAAGTTGTCTTTCATCCAAATTTGGATTTCAATACAGGGCCGTACAATGCAGTAATGTTTCCGTATTATACACTTTCTCCATATGTCCTGCAGCCTTCATCGGTTGAGGGAACGGGTAATGCGGGTGAAGCACCTCCAGTTCAACAACAACCACCTATTCAAACAACTGTACATTCTATCTCCTCACCATTTAATATCGATTCATTGTTAAACTAGTGAAATAATATTGAATTTTAATTTCATATTTTACTTGATTGTTTACAAAGTACTACGTTCATTCTGAACTACAATTTCAATTGCTGTATTGGAGAAAGTCAGAAAGTAATATGAATATTGAGGATGTATATTTTTGCGTACTTTTTTCAATTTATTTATACAGTTTTTGGAATGTACATTTTCACCAAGTGCTGCTTAACGGAAAAGTTATAGTGTATATTTTTTTTCCATGAGTATTAATGGTAACCACCTTTTACTTGTAAATGATTATTTGGATTATAAGTATCATTTATTTCGAGTCTTGTAAAATTATGTACCTGTAAAAAATTTTCAATGTTTCTCCAGTTATTTTTGATGTTTGGTGCCGACTGCTAATATGTGTCTTCCGAAACTTAAGTGTGAACTGTTTTTATTTTCCTGTAAAAGGTCGAGAGATAAATAGTAAGAAGTGGAGATGCATATTCTTTTGCTACCCATAGTGTTCTTGTTACTGTGCTCAAATTTCTGTAAATGTGTTAAGTTTTATTTCAGTCCTTATTACATTCCAAAGAGCATTCATTTACCTTAATTTTCTTTCTTAAAAAATGCTATAGAAATCATGTGAACAATGGAATGTTTTAATCATGATTGTTTTTGTGGTATACGTTTAAGCGGAATAAATTGCTGGATTTATGTTTCCAGCTTTGCTATAGACTATGTGGTGTTTGGTGAAGATGAAATATGATGAACTTTTGTTCTTCTCTGTTGTACAAACATTTTTCCAGGATAGTACTGCGAATGATCCCTAACAGATAGATATAAGATTAATTAGTGTGAGGAAAGTACGTTGTGTATGGCTTGCATGCAATTCATTTGATTATTGACGCGACTTGAAGTAATGCATATCAGACAGAAGTGCGCTGAAATGGTATTTGCGATGATTACTGTTGAAACGTGTGACAAAGAAAGACAAAAATAAGGAGAAGGCATGTGAGCGCGATCTTGAGACGGACTGGACTGCTTTTGACATTAAAACTTCTGGAAGAATTTAGAACTCGTGGGTTTAAGCTTCTGGATGGCTGATATATTAATTAATCGAATATTTTCATTACTTTCACATTATCGCAATTGAAATACGCGAAACAATGATCAACATCTAGCCTTCGGATTTTGCTGATAGATGGAGTCTTTATTTTTGTGATTGTGACAGAGTTTTCAAGTTTCGGGATATTTAGGGTCACCTCTAAGAATAAATTGAAGTACTGAAGTAGTATTCTTCAAGATGATACGCTCTGAAACTGTTTACATATATTTTCTTTAATGGCACATCTCAGAAATTACCATCCACTTTAACTTTATATTCAATCAGACCATCTAATGAAAACATTTACAGTATTAAACATCATCAATAATCACGGGAATATTTAGTGTTTTTCTGGACTTTGCATTAATCTACGGTTCCTCATTCTTATCAAGTCTACGGAATTGATCGATTGAGCTATTTTCAAGTGTCTTCAGCGCTTTCGATTTGACATATACCTCTACATGATCAGGTATACTGATTCCTTTTCGCATAGCGTTTATAAAAGTTCGTTACTGTCTCGTCTTATGTCCTCATTACAAACGGAATTATTTCCATTTCGCACTTCATCTTTGAACGGAGTTATTAACTAGTAAATGATTTCATGCACTTCTTGGCCTCCCTAACGTTCTAACCTTCCAATGTTTTACAAGCCAAATACTGTTCTATGGAAATTTTATGAAGTTATTTAAACGTATTTCTCTTTCTATGCTTGCCTTCCATTCCCATGGTTTCTACTGCGTTATTATATCATTGTGGCGCTATTGCTATTTGCAGCTGCCTTGTGATATCAGTTATTAACCTTGATTGATTTTGTATTGGATGTTTCCCGCTGCTTAGTTCACGGCCTTAAATACAAGCAGATCAAAGCTTTTTGAGTCATTTTCCTCTTTGTCTAGTCAATCTCGAGTCGCTTTGGCCTTTTGCATTAGTAGACCTTAGAATCCAGTGGCGTATTTTCCTCGCAGTTGTATTTTTTCCAGTGTCATGACAAACTTCGTTGATTCTTCTAAGTAGCATGAACTACCCGCATTACTAATGATTACAAAGTTCGCTTGCTTCCCAGTTTTGCAAAGTCCGCCGACACTCTGGCAGTACTTGTTCCAAGCTCAGATTTGTTGTGCTCATCATTTTCGCTTTGTGCTCGTGAAATCCATATCGACTGTCGAAGGAGGTGCTTTCGAGCGTCTTCTTGAGAACTATCGATTAGATGTAAGCCTCAACGTGGTTTGCTATACTAATCTCCTTCGCATAGCGTTTGTGGGAGTTCGTAACTATCCT
>UYYF01004500.1:0-24362 GCA_900618365.1 Thelazia callipaeda
GTTTTTCGACTTAATTCATAAAATTTTTTAGGTGAAACAGGACGATTCCGCCTCGCTTCTACGTCCGATCATACATGATTTGGTGTCGTGGGAGGCATTTGAATCAGCGGATATGGAAAGCCTCCTGCAAGTTTTCAAAAATTGAGTTATTGCGATGACGAACACTCTATTGGTGAATAGTTTGTGGACGGTATATTTTTTCTCTTAAAGTATTATTTTTTAGCAAGACTATTTCTTTATACTTTTTGAGTGTTATTATATTTGATATTCAATGCATGTATATTTATTTAGGCTTCTGCAAAGGTTGCGGGCATCGCTTGACCGTACCATTACCAATCACCGCCATTCAGAAGTAATTAGCGGTGGGAATTTATGTCTATGTCTGGTGCCAAAAGCGTAAACAGCTATCATGGACAGGAGGAAATGCAAATAAGTGCACGAGACGGCTTTTTATTTCAGGTTAGCTCCCTTCTTATTATTGGCTAGGTAAAATATGCAAGCAAAGTTTTTCAAGGCAAATTATATTGTAGATTTCATTTTTAACAGTGTTTTGCTTATAAAATTGATACATATATTTCAGAAAGGTGTTACTGACTCGCACTTTATACAGTGACCAGAGCAAAGATTGGAATAAGTTAGCAAAGAAGGCTGTCAATACGTATACCTCCAAATCATGAAAATAAAAATATTAAATGGAAAAAAAAACAAAAAAAGATTAAAAAATATGAAAAATTAAAAAAAAGACTTAAGAAAAAAAGAAAAAAAAGAGAAGTGAAAGCAGAAAAAAAATGAAAAGAAAAAGATTAATGGACAAAAAAAATTGAAAAAAAATAAAATATAAAAAAATAAGAACGAAAGAACAAAATTGAACGTGAATATTTCGATTATAATATTTAGTGTTTTCAAACTGATGTTGAATTATGATTTTGTATATTTCTAAAAAATATCAATTCAACTTGCTTTACTCATTTCTTGGTATTAGTTTTATTAATTGTTCAGATTTTTGACTCATCTCTACTGTACTCTCATTTAGTCCTAAGTTTTTTTTAATTATTGTTTACTGATTTCGTAGTTTTTATTTTGTTTTTAACTAATCTATTCTGTATTTCTTATTGTTTTCCAGTATTACCTTTTTTTTCAGTATTAAAATTTTTGAAAGCATTATTTTGTATTTTCTTTACCTTATGCTAGTTTTACTTGTTGGTTTGTTTAAACCATATATTTCAGCCCAATAAATGCAATACACTGAACTTCAGTGTCTTTATTGTTGACACCGCACATTTAGTCTCAAATTCGTCATCTTCGATACAGCCAAATTATGAGTATCTTCAAATTTCTTCCCTTCAGTTTTGCTCTAGTCCTCAACATCTGGATACAGTTTGTAGATTTTTTGTTCATTCATAGACGGTCGTTGGTCGCAACTGATAGTGAGAAAGCTCAGGAAGAAATGATCTACATTAAAAGCCAGTAATGAAGCACAAATTGAGAAAGAGTTGAAGACAGAACAGCCATCAATTTTTTGGATCAAGATTCCGTATAGTAGTTGTTGTTACATTATTAGCTTTCGGAGGTTTTCATGGCTAGGAAGTTTACTATTTAATTTTGTGGAATGAACCATTTTCAGAAGCTTTCATTGTCAAATTCTCGACATTTTTCTATTGTTAGTATTATTATTGGAATTAGAAATTCTGAAGAAGTAATGAGGCTCATATCAATATTACTTTGCCTTCTGAAAAAATGCATTCAGAGTAAAATGCTTGCTGAAAGTCAAGTATAAGCTGGCGAAATTCATATTTAGTGGATTGAGAGATTAAAAATATTAACGGTTTCGGATAAAGCGGCGAAATAAATTGAAAAACAGATTGAAGTCAACGTCAGTGACTCAGGTTACCTACTACTACATTCTAAATATTGCTGCTTTTTGGATTTATTTTTCAGTATTCTGACATAAGAAAAAATTGTATATATGTCCACATTCTGCCTGAATTCAGTCGATACGAAGTAGATGGAATCAAATTTAAGAGGATATAAAAGTCACTTTTTTGTTTTATGAACCATTCATATCAATAATTCGGTTTTATGTTGCCTATGATTGTAAACGTGGAAGGAACTGATAGTGTTGTCATGTCGAAAATATATGAGAGCAAGGAAAAGTCACATTTGAGGTCGTAAAAGGAGATTTTAGCTTTCATTTAAAAACATTTGCATTCTCATATTATCTGAAAGCTCTGTAATTATTCATTTGAATGTTTCGTAGGTAAGTTTGCAGAACTCGTGAAAGTGCTGGGAACATATCATGTGACATGAATATTTTTCATTGCATTTTACATACTGACTTGAATTTGTCTGTAATTTTTCGCAGTGTAATTTTTTCATAATAACGTTTGCTTTTTCAGCATCTAATTTGCTTGCAATCAGTTGCTTGTAATGTTTTGGAAATAAAGATGAAGTTGGGTGACTTTACATAAGGAGGCAGTTTGTAACAACAGTGATAATGTTTAGCACCAAAAGGTATCTACAAAATTCTAATTCTTAAAATTCCATAACACATGTTTTCCTTTAAATTTGCTCAGAAATCGCTAATAAGATTTTACTACAACTGCACTGGTCTGTAACTGCTCAAGAAGTTCGGTCAGATTTGCAATGTCAAATGGTTGAATTGTATAGATCGGGGTCCATTTATCTCCTATGTACTTTCTCACTCCGTACAGTCTATGACTGTCCACGTATGATCCCAGTGTTTGTCATTGTCTATGAGCACTTTCGAGAAGGTTTTGTGCTGTAAGGGATGGAATGTTTGAATGTATATCTGAGTGAGTTACATGGTTGTCTAGTCAGATGTCTGTCTGACCAAGTAAGCATATGTAATCACTGAAGTATGCTGGCGCCATGAGTTGAAGGTTTTTGGAAGTGTGGGTGTATGAGGGGAAGTAGTGATGGATGTATATGTATGTATGCGTCTTTGATTAATGTTTTGATGCTGTGTGTCTGCCTTCATACTTGCAGTGTGAGTGTGTCTTAAGAGCTGTGATGTACGTATGTACATATTTGTTAGTCTATCTGTTTGTGTGTACTACAAACTATGAATCTCTACACTTTCCTAAATGGGTGTTGGTTCTTTAGTTGGAGACTTTCACTCCGCACTTATTACATTCATTCATTTCAACTGAGGAATGTAATTTGTGAAGGAGAGAAATGTGGATGACTCTCAGCAGCGGAATGAGTTAGTTATTCAGAAAGAAACTGAATGTAGTAGAGAAAGTAGATGATTCAGTGGCATTGTAAGTAAATTTAGCGATCCGTTTGTTTGTTTGTTAGCACTCACAAGTCTAGGCTAGTATCAGATTATATAATTTAAATTACGGAAAGAATTCCACGATTTCAATTTGCTCGTTCTGAATTATATTTTCGAGCAGCTCGTACAGTCGTCTGCTATCATGTAGAAATCATATATTACAGCAATTTTGAATTTTCTTTCATGTACATTCAAACGCAATCTGCTTTCAAAAAAAAAAGTGATAATAAGATATGTTCAAGAGTATTTGGGTTTCTGTATGTATCAAAAGAGCGTAACAGAATAGCATTTACTTCTATAATGTGCTGTTACAAATATGAAAACGTGTTCACAGTGATTATATGATTTTTTTACCATACTACTGTAGCAGCAATGTAGAATGATATGAACAGCTGGCAATGTATTACGGAAGTAAAGTCGTTATGTTGCTTCCAATCATAATAAGTGGAGGAAAGGAGAATATGATTGACAAACTCAAGCATATATATTTGGAATGTAGAGACGTGAACTTCGGAGGAGAGCCTGAGACGAAGAAAAGGCCTGGAAACGATAACTGTGAGCAGTTAAAAAGATAGCGAGCTTGTATAAGCAGTCACTTAGTCCTGTAAGTCATCACCTGGCTAAGAAATTCACTGTTCTCAGTGTTTTGATCTTCAAAAACAAAGATGTAAGCAAGCGCATGCTGCCAAAAAATTATTTGGTTCATGTAGAGCTCTTGTTAATTGCTAAGTGCAGAAGGAATCTGGTTAACACTTTGATCAAAAATAATCACAGTATGATTCATTATTGACCAAAGATAAGCACAGTATGGTTCGCGTGATGCCATTTAGCACAATTGCAGAATTTTAGTGCATAGGTTGAAGTATTAATAAACGAATTTGTTGCTATATTTTTTTTAATTTAATATTATCAAATAATATAGCGCTTAATTAATGGCGAATCAAAGCAGCTTTTCTGATCGACGCAAAAGCAAGCAAAATTTAAAAATTCTGTTGTCAATGTAGCATTATGGAACTATTAAAATGTTAGCATTCGGACATTATAATTTCAATTATAAACTTTTGCTATTTGCAGCAGTCACTAACAACGATGTGTAGCGAATCTAACCAGTTTTTGCAACACAATTTATGAACGAAAACTCAATTTAGTCCGGTGGGAACACTTACATGCGCGATATCTTTATGATATTTTTGAATTTTTTGTCAATTCTTTAGTTCGCTTAGTAGTCTGTTTCTGAAATGCTTTTGTCAACAGTGCAGTGATCGGTTTGGCTTCAATTGCAAATGCCATTATTTTGATTAATTTCCATTCTCAACTTAGGTTTTGTATTATATAATAAGTTTAAATTCTAGCCTTTTCTTGCTATTATAATCAAAATCATTGTTTTAATTGCTGATTTAGGCAGTTCAAACTAGATTATTCTTCATTGTTATCCTTTATTATTTTTGTAATTAATTACCATTTTTTCCCTCTTTCCATTGTTTTATTATAATAACTTCACAGTCAGAAATTCCAAAAAATGATCTATTCAATTTGTAATTACTTAATCAGTTATTTGATTACTCAGTAAATCAATCAATTGCCGATCATTCATTCAGTCAGCAGATTGACTCATCAGAATAATGCTGGAATTTGTTCCGCTAATGGAATGATAATTATAAAACCAATCATCGAAGATAATTGGCTCATTTTAAAATTGTTCAAAACGACAATAATCTCGTAGAATAGTCAAACGTACGCGTGTACCATTCATACCTCAACAATTAACAATTATTATGCGTCACTTTCACCTATTGCTCTCTATCTTTTTCTTCTTTGATTACATTATGTTTTGTCCTTTTTCCTTCTATCCTCTCTCGCTTTTTAAAAATTTTTACTGAAATTTGTCAATTATCGTTTGCATTATAACATTTGCATAGCAATTTCTCAAATTACCTGCCAATTGAGTTCACAAATAATGTTTATTTGATTCAGTCCAAAGAATGATAATTATGATTTAAACACAACTCTCGTATTCTTCTCGAATTAATCACATATTTTAAAGAATTATTTAAAAATTTCAAACCAAAAAGTTCCACAAAACTTCAGAATATCACATGGGACAATTTCTGACATGCTAAAAGCATTCTATGACACATTTTGGCTAGTGATACCTCCAAAATTGTCACTGATAAAACTAAAAACTGAACGATTGATTCCTTACTAAGCACTGATCAGAGACACCATACAGATTTTATTTTAGTAAAAAATTATCTGATCATTATCAGTCTTTTAGACTAAATGCAAGGATATCACCTAAATTTTTTATCTTTTTATCACTATCAGTATTTCAATTATTTCTCTGTGACTGCAAGTATGGTATTATTACAAAGTTCAAGCAAGTATAATTTAAAGAATTGATAATTCAAGCCACTGACATTCTTTACTTGTCTCAATATGAACAAAAAAATAAGTGCTGCAATAAGAATAACAGTAATAGATGCTATAACTTGAAATGATAGAAGCAATACTGTGGTAAAGATGTCAGGTCACAAAAAACTATATGATCTAAAATCAAGTATGCAAATGAAGCATGAAGTTCTAGTAGTTCATTGCAATTTTCATGAAGCATTGAAATTATTATTAGTAAATGTAAGTGCTTTGTATAAATCATAGTAATTTTAAATTAATTTTTGAATACATTTTTCGCATGATTTCACTTCAAAAAACTGGTTATAAGGTCAAAGAGAATTGCTACAAATTTGTCCCTTTTTCAGCTAAATACTTTTTACATTGTCATAAATGTATAAACTTTGTCGATTTTTAGCGTATAAAACTAAGAATTAAATGAATAAAAACAGAAGTAAATAGATTAAAAGCAATGGAAGACATTTTTGTTTACTTTAAAATAAATATAAAGAATTTGCTTTTGGCACATAAGAAATCGCACTATACTTTTTAATTGACAAAAGTAAATATATAGATATTAAAACTTTTGCTACGATAATTAGTGGTAGTACTGACGAGCTATCAGATACTTTACAGAACATCTCATTCAATAAAAAATAATTACAGTCGTGATGAATTATTTTTATAGTTTAAGGTTTTTGATAATTTTCTTACATTCTGAATTTATGAGTCATACAAATATGAAAGCAGATATTAATAAAAGGTTCAATCACATTTGTTTTCTCATACAGCACTATATTATTTGTGATAAAAGGTCAGTAGGTAAAAGTAATGAATTATTATTCATTGATACTTTGTATTCCAGACTCAAAGCACTATTGCATCCATTATTACCAATGCTGAGACAAGCTGACTTTGTCATAATCATTATAATTTATTAATTATTATTTCTTCTTATTATTATTATTATTTCATCTTCTTATCATTATTATTATTATTTTATTATTATTATTATATTCATTATTATTAGCTATTTTAATGTGATAAAACAAAATTATGTGTAATTTACAACATTTTATGATTGCACTGAATTATTTACAATGAGATATATTATGCTTAATTTACTGAGCAACAATTATTGTTGGCATCACGATTTTAATAATTATAAAAATTTATGATATTATTTTTGTTCTTGATGTTACTGCTGTTTTTATCTTTAATGCCAGTGTTATCACTAGCTTACAATGTGTCTACTTTTTTCTTTCATTGTTATCAATGACTTACAAAGACTTTTATCACGTCTACTGATTAAAGTGCATAGTTGAAGTTGTTTTTCATTACAAGCATTATGAACAATAATCACAGATAATCATAATTATTTATAATTTGAAACTATAAGAAAATTGTTAGATTAGTTCAGAGGCTGAATTCAATGACTCAATCTAAAAAATGAAAAACTTTCATTTGAAAAATAAAAAATTTTTTAAATTGATAAAAATTGAACAATAGCAGAATTCAGTAATTGTTAAATCTGTAACGTCCGAAAAGCTCAGCTAATTACAGTTTGAATTAGATGAAAATTAGCTTACTTATTGCTTGGAAATGATTTTTTGTAGTTAATTCAAAATATTACAAACCAAATTCTATTGTAAATGAATATTTTCAATTGGTTATTGTAAAAGTTGCATAAGTAATCATTTTTGTGGCACCGCAAAATAAAAAATGAAAATTAGTGCTCGGTGATATTGCACAAAGCAATCTAAAACCATTGTACAAACAGTTACTTGTTGTATGCATTCAAACATTGATGATGTTTTATGTGACAGCATACAGCTCTTGACCTTTTCAATCCATATCTCTTAACCTTTGTAACTTGAAAAGGTTACCGCTACAAGATGTTTATTTTTCCACATATTTGTAATAATAAGTTGTTGTCATAAGTAGTTTCCTTCTCTACCGAAAACATAAATTCAACGACAGGTTTTGGTGATTCGTTTAGCGCTACAAAATAAGTTAGCATTAATTGCACTATACGATTATTGAATTTCCAAAACATTCAATTGGATTCAATTTTGGTGAAATAAAAATATTAAATTAAAATAATAATGGAAATGATCATTTCATTTTCACCGCAAATCAAAACTTGAAATTCCACAACTAGATTGCCTGAAAGCACTACACAAAACAAGTTTAATTATTTGAATCTCAAGTTTTTCACTTGAATTTTAGCAAAATTCTAACAATGTTTATTAGAGCAAGAAAATATTTTTCAGTATAATAAACAATATCCGCAATGATACCATTTTATCATATAATAAAAAGTATGCTTAATATCTTTATCGATTAACCAACTTAAATTATTTGCAGAAATTCTTTTAACTGACAGATTTTTAGAAGCAAAAATAAAAAAGAATGATGGAAATTTTGAATTTGATAAACTGAAGAAAATTATGCAAATGAAGAAAAAATGAGCAAAGGCATGTATACTTGCCATTCATTTAGTCTAGAATAAAAGGCTTTCAATTGAAATAAATGAATTAAATCTTTAAAAGCTATGGGATTTAATTTTATCCGAAATCTGCCTACGTTAAGAGCTGTAGTCCATTACAATTTTTCATTATTTAAGTATTCAAAAAATTCTGAAACAAATAAAACTTTTCTATTTTAAATGAACTGAAATATATAAGCAAAATGTTTAATTTATTTAGTGCTTTATTATAAAAGCATTTTATTTATAGTTAAAGTATTAATCACATTTTTGCTATATATTTTTTGTTCTTCATTTGATAATATAAAATGTATTTGCCACTTTATCCTTTTCTACTCTTCTGATTTTATTTAATCTTCCACTACAGCTTTTTTTGGAACAGCAAATTTTAACACACAACAACCAAAGTATTAAAAGTATTGACTAAGCTTTCAGAATTATTATCCCCCATAATATTATCTGCACAAAAAGAGCGATGCTTTGTGTGTAGCTTTTGCTTGTATCGAAGTTACTAAATGCTTGAATAATCTGAGCAGAAGCAGGTAGAAAGAAGCGAAAACAATGCTGTGTCGCTTGGAATGTTCATAATATTATTATTTAAGTAAGAAGAGAAGCGATTTTAAATGCAGTAATTTAGTATGCTGTGATTACTTTTAAAAAACAATACGAATTTATAAGATTCTTGCTGAAATTATTGCTATTTGAATAGCTTTCCATAAAAAGTGAGAATGAATCTGCTTGGCAATTAATTGTCTACTAACACATTTGAGATATGAATGCATTTTGTTGAATGTGAGATCAACTTTTTCTGATCAAAAAATCGCGTAGTGACGTCGTCAGGAGATTTTTGCAAAGAATAAGTAAGAATTATGCGCTGGAATTTTATTACAAATGTACGGTTTGAAAGATTTATAAATAAATTATAAAAGTTAATTCTATTTTTATATTTCACGTAGTCTGCTATTGTGTTTGAAATGAGAAAATTACACTCAATTTCAGTTTAATTAATTAATAATTCATTAAAATTTTTGTTACTGTAGACTGATTGATAATGAGGATTAGTTCTTACAATAATCCCTCAAATTTCTGCAAGTTATTAAAAAATAAGGTTTTTTCCTTCTTTTTTTCAAAGTCTTCACACCATATTCATCTTAGCAACGATAATTTTCTGCAAAATTTTATTTCATATTATATAGTGATGAATGGATAACCTTCTTTAGAGTTTTACATCAATTAGCAGAAGATATGACTGAAATTATCTGATGGACTTGAATGAAAGAATGAATGGAAATGAGAATTTTCACCGAAGACGCATTTTATTATTGTATTAAAAGTATTTTTATACCAATTCCAACGACAATAATAACAACAAAATTAACTTCATTGTTGTTATTGTAGCTGGACAATTATTATAATCTCTATTCAATTGTATTTAACATATAATTATTTCTTATTTACAGGCGACTGAAATTTTAATTGACTAAATTACTTTCCGAACAAATTAGCTTTGAAGTGACAAAAACTTTTACTGTGTTGTCCACTTTTATCATTATAATTTAATTCAATTATAACACTACTAACATTCAGATTTTTTTAATCACTAAAACAGACGATAAATGGGCGAAATAATTATTTATTTCTTAACTTGCGTAAATTACTAATATGTAGTCAGTCATGTAATATTATTGCTTTTGTATCTTTGAAATTCACATTATCTTAAAATCATAAATTTTTTGCAGATTATAGCAAGTAGTTTCAAGGTTACTGTGTAATCGAGTAAATCAATAATGTAGATTGAAAGTATTTGTTTTGATCAGAAATAATAAATCAATAATGTAGATTGAAAGTATTTGTTCTGATCAGAAATAATTTGTTCTATAATTCTGAATGCAACAATGCTTAAATTGTACAACTTTTCCTTCTTGCAGCCAATTGCAATCTTAAAGTAGTTATTTATGCAATTGAAGACATTTGTTGTGATAAAAGTCGAGTAAAATTGCGCAGTTATATTTGTTGAAGTTTTTATTTTTCTGAATTTATAAATTTTTTGAGTTTCACACATACAACCGCTTTAAAATGATGTGAAAAATGCATTAAGTATGTAAAAATTAATGCGTAGTGATGACAGACAGCGATTAAGCATAAGAAATAATATTAAAAATATGATTATGAGAAACAGTCTTGGCCTTTTTCTGCTCAACACTGCTAATTATTATTTCTTATAATTTGAATTGAGATTCGCGCATTTGTTGCATAAATTAATGCGAAAATTGCTGTAATCATCATGTTGAATTGCGTTTTTTTTAGCAGAAAGGGATCCAATGTCAACAAAAGCTTAAAGGTCAAGGAGCGAAAATTGACGTCTTAGAAAAATTTATAAGATTATTAAAAGCAATTATAAAAAATAATCGTGAAAATAGCTGAAGTTGTTGATTACTATTTAGCATCTGGTATTATTTCAAATGAAGCTTAACTTATCTCATTAGCAATCGAAAAAATATTTGTCACTAATAGTTATGACAATAAGTAATTATGACAATAATTTATTGATATTGTAGAGGATAACGATAACAACTTCAAAATAAATATAACAGTAGTCATAATAGCAGTAATAAAATAATTAAATTTAATATATGTGAAAGTAACTGAAAGTACTACTAAAACTTATTAATGATTCTAGTTTTTACTTAAATTGATTTCTAAAATTGAAGTAATATACGGAGATGATAGTGAAAAGTTGATTACTGCAATGAAAAAAGATATTTAAAGGGTTTTGTGTCCTAACTTTAATCATTTTTGCTTACTAGTTTGGTTTTACATATATATTACCAATATTATCCGATTTCCAGTAGCTTAATTGTTGTTATCATAAATTTGATGATAATTTTGTTGCACACATTTAGTAGTTATAATATTGTCATAACAATCATTTCTGTAATACTTTTTACAGCCAAATTTATGGCAACTTTTGAGACTAGCAATGTTTTGCGAATTTTGAAATGTATTCATTGTGAAAATTATATAAACAATCAAAAAAAAATAAAGATTCTAATTAATAAATGAAAATTTTTGCTAAGAAATAAAGGATACAGTTTTGTTGAAACTATCTTCCTGATTTCTTCAGAAGGCATAACTGTTGGATTCGTAGTAAAATTGTTTATTCATTAATTAAATTCTTTTTTTAAAATTCATCTAGCTGAAAAACAAGTCTACAAACACTTAGTCCTTATTTAAACAGCTAAATTATACTACCAATACTTTTCCTTTTACATGATTTGATTTCGCATAAAATACAATTTTTTCTAAAAGTAATGACTGCACACAGTTTAAATATTACCGTTGCTGACAACAATTGCCCAACCATCGATAATTTTTGAGATCAACAATGATCAGTCTAAGAATGGATTGCAAAGGATGTTAATAACATATATTATTGTCTTTACATTATGAAAATAGAATCAACTAATTTAAGTAAATTTAATTTTTTAAATTCAAAAAAAAGTGAAAATTGTAACATATAATTTAGCAATATTTATTCATACACCTGTGCGTTCTACTTTCACCTTTACCGACCTTCAATTTGCACAAAAAATGAACGAACGGACAACCGTCTGTCGACAGCTGCTTTCTTATTTTTCATATTATGCCATCAGAAGTATATCGAACCATTCATTTGTTGTCATCATCTTTCAAATCAATTTTTATTGCTTTTTTTCACAGTTTCAGTAAAGTATTTCACTTTTCACGTTTATAAAAGCAAAAAAAATAATTGAAAAATTTGCATAAATTGATTATGAGTTTTAGCATTACATTCACAATTACATGCAATGATCACAGTGAACCAAAAAAAAGCATTACTGTAGTGCTATTGTTAGATACCAACGAAAAGTTTGTAAATTGAAATAAAAAAATATTGTTTACTTTAATACTGTACTTGGTTTATACACAACAAAGTGGAAAATCGAAAATACAAGCATCACAGTTATTATAAAAACACGTATGACATTTAAGTAACACGTAATGCAAATTTGGATCATTTGAAAATATTCAGTGCATAAGACAGGAAGATTCAATTGCTTGTGTTCAAATGAAGTATTCATCATTGTATGCCGAGTTTGCAGTGTGAAGAACTTTTCAAATAATCATTTTCACCAAGTTTTTGAAGCATATATTACTCAAATTGTTAAAAAATATCTCTTACAAGTTTTGTTATATCAACATCAATAATTAACTGTTAGTTAGTTTAGATGATATGAAATGATAATGGTAACTGGTAGAAAAACTTTTGTTGCGAAGAAAATACAAAACAAAGAGTAAAACTATCAATCAGGTTCAGATAATTTCACATTTGTGATGGTTATGGGTGTAGTTGATTGTGGGGGAGCTGGTTGAAAAATTTTGGGTCGGTCTGTTGTAGAAACTGTTAACGGTGAGTTTTGTACGAGATTTAAAGTGAAGCTAGAAGTTGGAATCTGAAATGGAAACATGGCTAGTGGTAACGAACTTGTACTACCGGTAATTACCGTATTTGAAGCAGAAGGTACAGAAGTGATAGGTGAAGTAGGAGCTGGAGATGGTATTGCAAGGGGCATCACTGCAGGAGAAGATAAACTGTTTGGCGTAGTCACCGGTAAGCCAATGGGAAGGGTTGATGGAAACAGTCTTGGGTGATTTACTGCATTAGCTGCAAGGTAATTGGCCCAATAAGGATTAGTTCGAAGCAGTTGTTGAATAGCTGCCACGTTCGAGGCTTCGTTCAGTAAATCCATGCCAACTGCTGCTTGTCTTTTCCATTTCGTTCTGTAACTTTATTTTTTAGTAATTACAAGTGACCTTTTGCTTTTAAAAATTGAATATTTGCAAGTAAGAAATCAATTTTCAAATATTATTACAAACTTATGCATGAAAAATACAGAATTGTAACGAACAAATTTATAATTTACATTTGAAAAATTGTACTCTTAAAACAGTTTGCTGAAAATTTGAACGCAGAAGTAAGTTCACTTCATGATGAGAAAAACGAAGTTAATCCTAATCACTGCATATCACATGCAGCACCTTTCAAAGACTACTTGACCCCGCTTGATAGTAAGTAATAAATTAAAATTTTAGCAAATTTGAATAAACTTGTGATGAATGCACAAGTGGGTTGTGAACATTGCAAAAAATGAATGAAAAATTTTTGACACTTTGCCAGACTAATTTTATATAAATTATTATTATAATAAGTTCGTAATCACAAAAATTTAGTAAAAAGTTTAAAAATTTTTAAGCTCTATAAAAACACAAGTATGGATTATTTAAAACTAGCTTGCATTGTAAATGTTACTAGACAAAGCCTTTTTGCTTGGACGCTTCGAATTCACGCAAACAAATAATTTTTTGATGAAAAAAGGTGAGACAAACAAGCTGATAAGTGGAAGGAAGCATTAACACAACGCATTTCACGCTAATATACCTTCCCAAATGTGATCCATCTTCTTTTGTTTCCAATTTCATGCTAGAATGAACGCTTTTTGTGCTAAAGCCTACTAACCACGTTTTCTAGCTTCTATTAATTTATGTACTTTTCTATTATTTGTGAACAATAACAAAATTACCTTAAATTACTTGAAAGAAAAAACAAGGTCCAGTAAGATATTTACGGTAGTTTGAGGGACTACAGTATGAAAAATTTTACATAGCGTGAAAATTATGTATGATGAATTTAGAGTTCTCAAAACATACGTTGGAAGCTGTATCAGGTCTAGAAATGTGAATTTTTGTGAGATTTATTCATATATCAAAAAGTATCACAGAGATCTCTTTGATTATGCACTAATTTATTCAGTTATTTATAAAACCAATTTTTTCGTAGTAGTCTTTTAAGCAATTGAACAAAGATGAATATGCAGTCTCAAACTTCATTGCTAGAAATCAATGAAATTTTTTAATTTAAGACTACTAATTTTTTAATTAAAGACTACTAAATAAATATTTTCATTTTTTGCTTCCAGAAGTTTTGAATTTTCAACAAAAATTCTAGGATAAAAAAAAACTTCTGTAAGCTGCTACACGTCCCTTAATAAGCATAATTATACAAATGATGCAACATAAAGCTTACCTTCTATTCTGATACCACGTCTTTACTTGTGTGTCGGAAAGACCCATGCGTTGAGCTAAATCCATTCGATCTTGAACACTGAGATACTTCTGTTTATCAAATGTTGCTTCTAGTTCCTGCAGTTTCCAGTCGTAACTTTCAAGTCTCAATAAATTTTTTAAATTACGTTTTTCCACAGAGTAATTGTATAAAAACAGCTTGCATAGCTCTGCTATGATCCTGACCTGTAACTGCTTATCAGTAAAAATTGTTCGCGCCTTGCGTGCTTTTTTTCCGCATCCAGCAGAAGTGTGAGAATGCGGACTGCCACCAGAACGATGTGACCCTGTTGACCCACTGCGTTCATCTTCTCCTAATGATGATAATTCTGAAAAAATAGTATTGCACTGTTAACCTTGAATATATAACCTATTAAAAATTTTTTGCGAATTATTGATGTGCTAATTGTGATAATTTAGTCATCATGAATTTATAGCTTCAGATTTGAATAAGCCACAATTAATAGTCTAAATAATCCAATGTCACAGTTTAGTGTTGCACTAAATTGCATTTAAATATTCTCATGAAGGCTTCAAAAACATGGATCTCTGTTAAAGGTTTTGAGATTTAATAACCCAATATGGACTGAAAAATATTAGAGATGAGAAATGACTTCAAATATTAAAAAATTGCTTTCATATTTTTGCATATCGATTGCCAAACTGTTTTAATTTTAAAAGTCTTGGAATTTCTGTTCGTAACAACGCATTTAAATATATTTTGTAAGCTATCAAAATCATTTTCTAAAATAATAAATGATTAAAAAAATGTAAACAAAATCAATCAATTTTCAAGCAGTAACGAATGAATCTTACTCAAAAAACGCAATTATCAAATGCAATTGATAAAGTGAATAGTAAAGAAAAACTTGAACCAATGAAATTTCACATTTTGCATAAGTTTAATCTATTGCAATCCCTCTTCTTGTTATATACAATAATATTCATAAATAAATGCATATGTAAATGACTGCAATCAAACAATAGGAAATGGTATCTATATTAATAATAACAAGAGGAGTAGCTGACTAACAAAAGTATTTGAAAGATAATTAGTTAATGAGTAGTAATGAACAAATCTCATCTTGATCATCCGATAATCCGTTTTACTAATCCAGGCAAATTCATTTTGCAAAATTTGATCCTAACCTTTCAGCTGAACTCCCCTCGGCAGGCAGCCACAGATATCTCATACTCTTCCATGCAAATGATACCAATTTTCATTGACTAATCCCAAGTAACAAGAGAAAAAACATATAATACAAAAGATTATCTGCTTGTACAAGCAGCCTTTTATCAACTACTCATTCTTTCTTCTTCTTCTCAATTTCCATCTGTCCTAAATAAATAATCACAATTGTGACTATAATCCATTTAGCGGTCATCCCTGAGAAATAATGATTGCTAATAAAATCCAGTATTAACGGGTTTGATTATATACATGTATATATTGGCCAATGAAAATTAAAAGACGAAAGTGAGTTTTCGAGAGTGAACTGAGTGACGCATATTATTCGAGAGCAAAATGAGTTCACGATATTAACGAGAGATATCAGGGAGCAAAAGAAAACTGCAGATTGTCGCCTGAAGATATTATTGTGGGGCATAAAATTACCTGTGCAAACAGGTATTTTCCGCTTCAATTACAGCAAATCACATTGTTAGCATTTGAATGGATTAACCTAACCATTACTTTTACTTGTGATTATCACCACTTTGCCACTTTGGCTTTTTCATTGCACAATTGATTAATAAGGAGGAAGAAGGAAAATTATAAAAATTTTCACAAAATTGTCAATCAATTTAATTAGAAAGAAAATAATTGTATATGCTTTCTCTGAAGTATTTTTGCTTCAAACATTAAGCAAGTTTATGTGAGATATTCTCAAATGCCATTTTTGGTTGTTGAATCAACGGATCTGTTTCAGGTAGACTCAGAAGTATAATAATTTTTCAATAACAGATGTTTAATTATCTATTATATACCTAGTTTTGATTAAAATAGTTATTACCATGAATTTATCTAATATGCACTTAATATTTTTATGCTTATAAAAATCAATGTAAACAGCTCAATTCTAGATAGGGTAAAGCTTGAAAATAAAGTCCAAATGAGAACTCTAATGAACTATCCAAGTTGGAAAATAAATTTAAAGTAATGACGCAGTTTGCATGTCTTATTTTGCTACAATTTCTTCATGATTTCAGGAAAAATTGAAAATGGGGAAGTGAAGGAGCAGATGTTTAATTATCTATTATATACTTAGTTTTGATTAAAATAGTTATTATCATGATTTTATCTAGTATGTACTTAATATTTTTATACTTCTTACAAAAATTAATGCAAACAGTATTTACTTACTTGACGCTATCATTGATTCTCAGCAAAATTGTGATTACGGTATCACAAAATATTGAGCAATTTTTTGAAATTTCTCAAAAATTTTTTATTTTTTCTACCAACTGGTGTAAATTATTCCCATTTGCTTTATACTAGTTTTGTTAACATTACTTTTATACTATATTTTTCAATGGATCAAAGACTAAGCCAGATAGATAACTTCAACATGGAATTTAGTGCGTTTAGGGACGCATTAAGCGAAACTCAGTAGATAGCTGAGCGTAAGCCAGCTTTTTTTTGCAGAATTTTGTTTGTCAAACTATGCCAAGCAAATACTGCCAAATTTGCGTAAATTATGCTATGTACAATTTCTCGTTGGTTAGTATATGAATACTAGTAATATCCAAATATTGGTGAATATAAACATAAATATACTGATAAGCTTACCACAATTTATGCTGCGGTTTATTTTTTCATTCCGAAAATTCTTAGAGTACTAATTGCTGAATAAATGTTGCAATTTTGCTTACCGTTTTCTCCACTGGTATTGGCTTTGTTGTCTGTTGATTCAAGAATATCAGAAATTCGAAAACTGCTATTACCAGAACTATTTCCACTAGAAGTAACCATTTTTCCAGCGTTACTATTTTGAGTGCCAGAAGTTGTATTTAGAATTGTAATTGATGCTGGATCTACAACACTGTATGCAAAAGCATTCATCATTAGTTGACGTGGATCCAGCAGATTCATAACAAATAAAATCAGCAACTGTACCTAAAGCATGCAGTTTGTATGGAACATTCGTATGAAGTAAATATAAGCACTAAAAATGGAACTAATTAAAGCAACCAAATATTAAAAAGCCATAATTAAATGAATTTACAAAATATCATCATTTCTTTGCATTTTAATCTCAAGAATACGCTGATTTACGCTTATAAAATATTTTGATGTCTTTAGAACATCTATTTAATGGTGTAACAAAAAAATATAATAGTATTAAATACGAGTACCCTCAGAACCTCATAGTCTTAAACACTAAATTAACAAAATTTTAATATCATGCACTGCTATACTTTATTTTGTTTGTTTTGGAAGATACATTTAGATGTTAATTTAAAAAATAAATTGTATTAAATGCAGCTATTTTACATTCTCAAATTTCCATGATCTTGCAAAAGTGTACCACATTTTCGGACTGACTATGTGTTCTATTCAATTATCCAAGCCTAATAGATTCAAAAAACAAGTGAGATATGATTTATTTCATTGCAATTCTTCAAACTGACACAGCAATCACTCATGATATCTCTTTTTGTATAAAAAGTAAATAAATTGCGCCGAATAAAAATTTTTACACAGTTGATGAATGGAAAACTGCTTCAAGTATGCAATTTTGTTTTTGTTACAACAATATTTTCTGTTTAACAAATAGAGAGAACATGAAATTATGACTGTGACGCTCTCTAGTTATTATAAGTAAAACCAAAATAATTATGCTCTTTTATCAGCAACAATGACAACCAATTACATTCCATTTTTCAAAGTAAATGGATTGCAATTTTTTTACTGTAAATACAACAAATTTGAATCAAAGTGCCAACAAGAAACTCAAGCTTGTTGGCTCATTACATTATTATTTTTGAAGCATGAAATATTAATGTCATTTTTCACAACATAAAGATCTAATCTTATGTTTTTGTCACTCGCAACAATTGTAAAAGTAATCGCAAATCCTAATAAATGTGTGAATGCCATCGAAAATTTACTAATCTGACATGAAGTACCATAATAAAAAGTTAAAAATTTATTTTTTCTAACAACTAAAATGCTTGTTCTTGAAATGCGGCCTCATTTATTCAAATTAATTCAGCAATTTGATTACACAAAAATATGTTTTCATTTTTAAACTTTCTATTCAGATTTTTTTTTAATTCCAAAAAACTCTAATGATAGTAATTATTCAAATAGATTTGACTAAAATCACTTTTCACAGTTACTGGTTTATGATTCGAGAAGAAACTTGTTATTGATAATCAAAATTTAATTTAAACGTTTGTTAAAAGAGTGAACATATTTTTCAAAATGAAATTTTATGTCTTTAAAAAGAATTAAAAAATTCAGCTATATTTTGAAAAAATTAGTTTAAAAACTGAACTTAACATTTTAAAAATTGCTTTTTCTTCACGAAAATATAAATATGAAAATTTATGGCGTTATCTTTTCAGTCAACACCATTCATTTTCTTAAGGCTAGCACTGAGTGAAAAGACATACTTATTTGACTTATTACAAAAAGCACATATTATTTAATTTTAATTTCAGAAAAAAAAATTGCTGAGCAGAAAAAACGTTATATTATATGAAAAGGAATTTGTTAATCATTTTCAGATAAAGTTTCAATAATTTTGGCAATAAATAATCAAAATTGGATCCTTTAGCCACAATTACAGATAATTGCAAATACTTTAATGTTATGTCAGTCATTTTTTACTATAATCAATAATATTCAGATTGATTTGACAAAATTAAATAGTCAGTGAAAAAATGATCAAAATCACTTTCTATACTACAGGAAATCAGTGACTTATTACGTATCGACTCCATTTCTTAAGTATTTAGTTGTGGCGTTTGATTCTAATTAGTTTTGGTAACAAATGTAATCGATAGAAAAACTATTCGTAAGATAAATTTTGAAAAAAGATTGAGCATTGATAAAATGGAGGTAAATCTTGGAAGGATGCAACTCATTGCCACCGTAATGACAGTGAAAAATGGTGGGAAGGCGGGACTATTGTGCCTATGAATATCTCTAATAGGGCAACGAATCGTTTTGATTGCACCTTTTAGCCATTTAACTTCCATTTCAATGTCTTTCATTGGCTATTTGCTTCAATTGAAGGTGGAGCCTAATAACAAATTGTCTAAATGACATACATTTGGCAATTGCAGCATCTAATTATTTGCATACACACATGCGCTATAATGCACTGACATATACTTAATACATATATACTTTGCTTTAAACTACATTGCAAGTATTAAATATTTACATGTGTTTAATTATATGCTCAAAAATATGAAGATGCTCACATGCATTCGATTTACATACAGTAGCATTTGTAATACACATACTTACAAATTACTTATGAATATTCTCATAATGGGCATGTACAAGTATCTATTGTTGTGCCTATTAATCAGTGGAAGACAAATGTACACAATGATAAATAAAGGGATAATTTTTGATTAAATGGTGACAAAAACTCACTGAGCTAAGGAGATTAAGAACTAAAAAAAGACAAGGCATGAGAAGAAAAAATTTTTGAATCTTTTGGATAGATCAATTAGAAATGCTTTACAGAAATAACTCCTTGCAGCATTTAGAATATTATTATACATTGCACTGATCATTTGCTGGAGTACAAAATTTTCATCAAATTTGGTGACGGTATAATTATATTTTTGCTGACAAATTTTTGTCTTTTTTTGAGCGAAATTAAAGGCTAGTTTTTTGTGCACCTGTGAATAATGTATATAAAATTCTGATGGATTCAGAAAGGGAACTAATGTCAATAAATGCTCGTTTTATTGTTGTTTTGAATGGCTGACTAATTATTTCTATTTTTCATTTAAAAGCTATTCCAAAAAGTTGGCTTCGCTAATTCAACTACTGCCTTTGAATGAATTTTTCATTTGGCAGAGAATTTTTAGTTTTTGCTTTGTCCAAAATTTTTGAATTTTTCACTTTATCTTTGCGTGAATGTCATTACCTTTACAGAATCCATATAATCATTAATTATCAAATGTTGTATTTTCATTTTCAAATTTAACAGGTGGAAGTTTATACTTACTGTAATGATTTCTATTAATTAACTATTTTCATTGTTTCACACTATACTCGTTCATACTATTACCGTTGTACTTACTTTCTTACTGTTACAAGTTTTGTCATTAGCTTCAAAGTGCAGTGTTACGCATAAATCAGTCCAATCAATGATTACTTTAAAAAAAAAAGGAAATTGGAGGGTTGCTGTCAGAAGGAAAAAAATTTGTTGCTTTGTTTAGTATATAATTTTAAGTCAAAAAAATTCTTTCCGGAAGCTGAAAGTGACCATTCTGTCCACTGTCTACTTGGAAAATAATTCTTCTAAATACTACTTTTTGCTTGAAAATAATCTCCATGTTTTCCGGTCCTAATAAATTTTTCATCCTTCAATAAAATTGCAAAAAAAAAACTCATTTCTTCGTTACTCAAAAATTTTTTTAAAATGATCATTTATTAAGTGAAAACAGAACATAGGTCAAGAAGTCAAAAGTTATCTGAGATTAAAAATGACCTTGAAAGTAGTGTGGATCTGAAAATAGACTAAGTAAATGGCGCCAATGAAAGGTAGCAATTGTTATGATACGCTAATTAATTGCTATTTATTTCTTTACTGCTATTTTCGATTCTGAATACTTTCACTTAATAGATTGTTTTTCGAAGTAAATTGCTAATTATTATCATTAAATTTCTTGTCTAAGAAATAATCACAATATTAATCGCAATAATAATCACAATAATAGCATTGGAAACCATAACAATGACAAAATGAAACTCGGAAAATGTAGTTGACATTGAACGGATTCCAAGGTGAAATTCTGTTTGCTCGAATTTTGCACAGCTGAGACAATTTAATTTGTTATTATAACAACGTCATTTGATTATATCTTATTTTGCACAAAAATATTGCCTCGTACAGATTTTGTGCTGATTGGTTCAAATGATTTTTAACAACTGTTCAATAGTTTATCATTCGAAAACTTAAATTTGAACTTTTACAGAATCGCACGTTCATGTGACATTTATTAATTCGGAATTAAATTTATAAACTTTATCAAAAAAACTTTTGAAAAAAAAAACGAATGAATATTCATTCAAGAATTTGATGTGATATTTGCAATGGCACTATTGAAGAAGACAGTAATTCATTTCTAAGCTTTAAGTTTGATTTGCTATTCTTTTGAAACACAAAACGATAACAACAATTAAATTTAGACCGTTAAAATCAGCAGATTCGAAAATATGCATGACTGCACCTTTTATTTCCTTCTACCTTTCTAAGGCCTGAAATTAACTCCGTCTTTTGCAGTGCTAAGTACACGTTTATGCAGATTAAATTATTTCTTAATGCAATTATGCTATTTATGTCTTTCTTAATAAAGTTACAAAATTTAAAAACGATTGAACATGATTTAAAGTGATAATAATAATACTTTGAATAATAATGCATTGTTTTTGCAATCAAACTTAAATATGACTAAGAAGAAAAGTAAACATTTGATAACTTCAGAACTATTAAGTATTATACTTTACATAATTTCAGATTAAAGCACAGCTAGCATTACGAGATATGTTGTACAACTGTTTCAATTATTGACGTTGCTGATATATTTCTGTTTATAATTTTCATTTCTGTCATTTATTACTTTCTTACTACTATTATGATTCCACTGTAAAGGTCAGGAAATGTCAATTAAATGACTGAAATTAGTTATAATTGGCTAAGAGGGGGTCATAGGAATTATGACAGCGAGAGATCGAAATGAAAAATTGCTGCGCACAATTCTTCTTCATGTAGCATCCAACTGACCTCTTAACCTTTTTAAATTAGCCGAGTAGCTATAATTAGATCAATTTAAAAGGCTTTCTTTTGGATTCATTCATAGCAGTCATCGCAAACCTTTTATAAACACAAATATGCAATGAAGAAATAATTAAATTGCATGAAAGGAAAGTAATTGAATGCATTCTTAAGCGCTCTTTCTATAACAGGTGCATGAATAATTATTACCTGTTTCTGTAAACCAAAAAATTAAACATTTCTAAATTAATTAAAAAGAAAGTTTTTTTACAGCAAATTATTAAAAATTCATTGATCATTGAAAATTTGCATAATCTATTTCAAAATTATTGATTTTTTATTGAATCTCCTAAAGATTTCTACTGTTTAACATGCTAATTATAATGGCGGCTTCAATTAAAATAAAAAAATTCGCAAGTAAAAAGTTAATAAATAAAAATTCGCAAATTCTTTACGACAAATTATTTATGCAATTTAAAATATTATCAACTTTTTTGGCACTTTTTTGAGAAAATAACAGCATTAATGTAAAACATTCTCATTCATTTTCCCCTTCAAGAATTGATAGCTAAGTAGCAAAGGTAGCACATTACAATAGCTGAAATTTGAACGAAAAACATTCCTTCAGCTCATTGCATAATTATTCGTTAACTTTGTCAATTCTCACAAAAAATTCAATTTTTTCAAAAATGTCACTCAAAAAATAAAATGCTAAACAATTATGAATAAATTCAGCGAAAATAGAAAAATGAATGAATAATCGAAAAGCGAAATGCAATATAATTCACTTCTGTACTGTAATTAAAGTTTTATTGTGTGTCTGAACAATACCTTTCACCTTTCTGTGCTCACACGTGGCGTCAAAATACTTTTGCCTTGCCGATAATCTGAAAGCATTCATTTTCATAATTTAGCACTTTAATTGTGCAATTAGATTCTTATTTTGCTACTAAATAACTATTATTGCAATTAATTACTAGCACAATTGAACTACACTTTCTCAAGTAAAAACTAAAAAATGCATCATCTGAAGCTTAGATTTAAGAATCAGGCTTTTGATTTCAATGAATAAATCTGTACTTTTGTCCTGTCCTTGAATCCAATTCTGTACGGCACGAGACAAGGAATGGTCCATGTTTACTTGGTAGTTACTTTATACTTTCATGATTATCTTTTTTTTTTCGCTCAACCTTCGTAATAATAATAAAATTTTTAAATGACATAAGTAATCTCCACAATTTCTTATAATGATCTTGAATTGTATGATTATTTTAGTTTTAATTATGACTAAACAATAAATATCAGAACAGTTGTCAATAATTATAATGAGAAATAAACATTCAAATCATATGATAAACTGTATAGTTTTCAATACGAAACAAACCATAGTTTTTGTAAATAACTATTTCTACAAGTGAAAAAATCACTGAGTTTTTGATAAAAATGACTATTTTCATAATAAATGCAAACTGACCAAATGCAAAACCTGCTCAGTAAAAATTTTTTGACCCCAAATTGTATATAGATTAATAAAACTGATAAGCAAAGAAAGTTGCAATAAACTGATGATATTACCAGCAAGGAATGAACGAGGACAGATGGCCTGAAGGCTGTCACCAAAATGCCACTTTTAAATTCATTTTTTTGCAATCTTAATTTTCTGACATCAAATCTTACGCTTCCAATGATAATTTCCACGATTATCAATCACAATATTTTCATTTTTCTGCTCACTGCTACTAGAAATATTCTCAAGAAGTTTTATTAATCTAATTTTATGTTTTCTGAATGATGGCAACTATCTTACAGCCACGGTTATAACATTCCACTGTACATATTGTCAATCATTAAATATGGACAACTGACCAACTGTCATATTTACTCCGTTTTATTTTTTAAAATTTATATTTCATATAAGTGCGAAGAATTTTCTAAATATTTAATTAAAATAATTAAGCAATACAGCTGATATGAAAAACAAGATTCCTATATGTTCATCATATTATTTTTCCCTTATTCATCACAGTTTGGTTAGTTTAAAATTTATTTATACTTGCAGACTTTTTAAAACTTTGATTTAAAC
>UYYF01004500.1:26405-67254 GCA_900618365.1 Thelazia callipaeda
AAATTTTGTATTAGAGTTTGTTTTCCAATCATTTCAATGACTGTCACAATCATTATCGTCGCAACCACCAAAAGCAATAACACCAACAGCAGCAATTAAGTGAAGACTTGATATTGGATTATAGGTGTTTAGATGGATAATTTTGCACATCATTTAGCGGCGTATAATTAAAGACTTGTGCATTTTTGCGAATGGTTGTGAACGGAGTTGTTAAAGTACTAATGGGCTCAAATTATTTACTTCTTCAATATGCGGTGAAAATCATTTCATCTATTTTATTACATGCAAAAAGTTTTCAGCAAAAACATGCATGAACATTTTTTATGCAAATTTCAGTACAACTTTGTTATTTATTCAAGCAGTTGAAGGAAGGATTTAATGCACTGTCAATTTTAAATTCACTGCGAAGGAATTAGGGAAAGTCTAATTATTTATTTGAGTGCCTTAAATTGTGTCAAAAATTTGAATATTTTGCACTTCGCAAAAATTTTTGTTCCTTAAATACTTTCTGCATTTTTTATTTTACAAAAAAATACTCTTATTTACAGACTATAAATTTAGTCCACACATACAGTTTATTATAGATCTAAGAATAACTGCACTTTGGAAATCTTAGTTTGTTGATTACAGAATTACTAAAAATAAAGTATGTCATTACAGAGCACTTTTTTTTGCTTTTCTAATTTTTGATTGGCATTAAACTTTCAAAACTTTTTATCTATTGCGCAAATAACTAAGACTAAAAACTATCAAAATTACTGAAATTACCAAAATAAATACTGCACAATGTCATTACCAATTATGAGGTCATATGCCAGAAAATATTCTCATACATAAGTACTGTCATTACGATTATAATATTTAAAAATATGAATATTTTTAGAAGATACAAGATTATGGCTCTGGCGCAACAACATAAAATAATGGATCATTATAAACAATTATTAGGAGCTGATTTGGTAAATTGTGCTTTAAAGGCGTTATTAATGAAATAATTACTAACATTTCATCTTGCTATGCTTGCATGATCCATTCTGATCGTTCACGATAAGATTTAGAAAACCAAAAAATCTGCAGATTCATTAAAAAATATTTTTATTTTTCTAGACTTGAAATTTTGGTTGCAACGTTTTAAAACAATAAATACTTTCATGATGCATACTTGTTTCTATCAAATAATGTTTAATAAATTAGAATATATTTGGTGCTCATTTTACATCTCTAAATTTACCATCAATAATTAAAATAAATCACAAGGTAATCCACTAATTTCCGAGCAAATACAGAGAAGGAGATAACGGAAGTCAGAAAAAACTTTAGACTAGCAACTTTGGATAGTTTCAATATTTATGATAAAATTCAGAATTTTAAACGTATTGGATTGTCTACTAACTACAACTTTTGAAATAAATTCTTCTGAAAACGGAATTTCAAGACTAAAGTATATAGTAAGCGTAATCACTATGAAAGGCTGAAGAATCAAATCCTTTTCAACAAGTCTTCAGCTTTTGTAGTTGATTTCGATTTTGCTACATTTATACTTACCGTTTGACATTGGTGATTTCTTGAAAATTTGATTTACAGATTAATAGTTAAGGAATGTTTGAACTGAATTGTCAGGTTGTAAGCACAAAAGCTTCAAGCTTGTATAATGCATCTATCAGAGTTAAATTAAATAAGTTGAAGTAGGAATAAATGACATTAATTGAACACTGATTTTGCCAAATTACAAGCAGTAATGGCTTTCAGAGTACTTTGCACATTCTTAACTTCATTAGTTACTGTTCTTTTTATTAGTTTAAAGTTGCTAATTGAAGATTTTTTCGATTCAAATTCATATCTTTATGAATACAAAAGGATACAAAGTGTCATAGGATTCTGGAATGAACTACTGCGATTTAATTAAGATTTCATGTAACACGTTGCACTGAGGATCTTATTTGCATAATTTGACATGCTATAATTTTAATTTTAAAATGATGATGATTTGCGATAAAACTTAATTGGCATATATTTCATTAGTTACAAAGATAATTACTTGTTAATTTGGATTATTAAAAGTATTTTTGAGGAAATTACTGGAAATAAATTTGTGACTTGATTGCATCAGCTAAATTCGAACTATGGCAATGTAAAATGTTATAACTTGGACTTGGATAAACTTCAAAAATTTTGATAAAAAATCGCTAACAAATCCGTCTTTAGCGGTGTCAACACTATTAAACTGCGAACTTTATCAATTTGCAGTGGCATTATGTTGTAATTTATTACAAAATGATACCAATTATAAATTTTTGAATAATACCACTATTGGATACAAAGTGTCATAGGATTCTGGAATTAACTACTGCGAATTAACTCAAAAATACCACTATTGAATATATGTACTGTACTTCTAAAAGCAACAAGAGAGTATGATACAAGATTCCATTAGACAAAAAATTAGATGCTTTTGTAATCAGAAAAAACTGATCCTCTAGACTTAATAACGTTTAAATTGATTTATTTTGCATTTTCAATAATTTTGTATAATAAGAGTACAGGCATTATTACAAATTCAAATATTAAGAAGCTATTTTGCTAAAATTAAAAAAAACTTAAAGCAATCTCAATTTTGCGAAAAAAGTCTTGCAAATGTGAGCAAGAGCAGAGCACAACAGATTTGAAGAATAAATTAGTTGTTTTGGGAATTTTTAAAAACTGGAATTTAACAAATGGCAGATAACACTTATCGTAAACGAAATTGAGAAAATTGCATTAAATCCGATGGCTTTCAGAAACTCTACTCATTTATCTCAATTTCAAGCTCTTTTTCTAGCCCAAACAAGTAAGTACCTTAGCTCAAGTCTGGAACTATTTGTGTCTTTGCTTATTTTTCCTTAATTTGCATGAATTTCTTCAATCTATCACATTTCACTATCCTATCTTTTTTTAAATTTCGTTTTGCGCTTCCAAATTTAATCAATTAAAAAAATTTTCAACTAATTACTCCAAACTTTCACACATTATTGAATTTTTGTATATATTATTTGAATTACTTTTATTTTAAAACCAAACATTCTAAAAAGGAAATAAATCAAAAAGTTTAATAAAAATGCAAGTTATAAAGTATACTTATTTTATTTATAAAATTGTGTGGCTGTGCAAATTTTGTTCTAAAGAATTGTTGATATTCATTTCTGACTTACTTGTAGATTTGAAATTTCTGTGCACTCACTCTAAAGTTATTACTAAGAGGGTTCAATTTGTACGTATAATATTATTGTCCGTACATAATGCCAAGTAGTGTACAGAGTAATTATGTGCTTTTACTCATCTCATCAGAACTAATGTGAAATTAACAAGCTGAAAATCGAATTCATTCATTATTTAAATTTTCAAAAATGTAAAACCGTTTCTGAAAGCAGTCTAAAAATCATTAAGCAATTTTTGTAAGTGATTTAAAAAGTAATAATTGTTCTAAAATTTCTGAAAAATGTAATAATCTCACTTTTTCTCTATTGTTATTAGGGATAGTTTGTTGCTTTGCACTGCTGTAAGAATAATTTCATTTGCACCACAAATTGAACTTTTACGATAAAGTTTCCGAGAAATGATGCTTAAGATAGAATCCTTTACTTCGCTACCCTGTGTTATTTCGTACGATGTAAGAAATAAAATGTATAATTTTTAAAAAGTTAGGTTATATGTAAATATAAATCATTTTTCTCGAAGTTTTTAACTTAATAAGTTTTGATGTGATTTCGGGAAGAGAAAGTCTAGCGACGCAGTGCAAGAAAATGTTACATCCCGACTATACTGGAAGACCCGATAAAGTCCTGCGATGTATTCTTTAAGGATTCCAAAAGCATTTCCACGCATACGGAGCAATTCCACACAGGAAATCGTCGCTATCGAAAACGAAATCAGAGTCAACACGTAAGTAAGAACCGCAAATACAATAAGAATATATGGGCCGGACATCCTAATAAACGATGAGAAGCGACTAAAAGTAATCCTGATTGAGGTTGGGATCACCAGTTAGGACAAGTTGACAGCAGTCGAGACCTAGAAAAAGCGAAAATATGACCTACTGACTAATGAGCTTGGGTCAGAGATGAAATACCAAAATAATTCTGTGTGTGATGACTTGGGATGGGATTATAACGAGCTTCCACAAACGCTATGCGAAGTAGATTAATATATCAGACCACGTCAAGGCATATATCCAATCGATAATCCTCAAGAAGACGCTCGGACGCATTTCCCTTGACAGTCGATATGGTTTCCACGAGGACGAAGCGAGAACGAAACGAGAACGATGAGTACAACAAATCTGAGCGCGGGACAAGTACTGCCAGAGTTTTGCAATGAGATTCAGCCCAGAATTAATAAAGCGAAAATTAAGACTAGCTTCCACATTTTATTTATTGTTATATTTATTATTACCACTATATTACTAATAAGAAGTACAGTGCACGGTACTGCACGAGTAACAACGTAAATAAATAATGTGACTGGAACTGACGATACTGATCGTTGGATTATTGTAAGTATGAAAGAAAGCATTGAAAGATTTTGGTCTACTTAAGGTAAGTCATACATTGTACTCAAAATGTAGCAAATATCTGTCTCATTTACTATAGACTCAGAAACTGTTAGCCTCCATTCAATCTCAGCATTTTTCATCTTTTCAAAATGTGTTTTACGTACAAATTTATACTGGCAAATCCACAACTTCAAACAGTTTGGGCAAAACAGTCAGACATTTGCACAGTCAACTCACGAAATGACTTTTTGTTCGCGTAAAGTTTTGAATGAATCGGAATTCACAAGATTGATTCTAAAAAGCAGTTCTCAAATCCTACTGTTTTTTCATCATACAGCATTACTGTACACAAGTTTGCATTTTTCTTATTATTTTTCAGGCACTTCAGTATTATTATAAAAGTATTATCTGTCAGATTTGTATGCATAATGTCAATTATAGTGGGTATAAAAGATGATTGGAACATTCATGAAGGATAGTTCATAAAGCTTGAGGGGGCGTCAGAAATATTACTTGACAAGTACTGGAATGTAATAAAAACGATAGATCTTATAAAGCTTCGTGATCCATAAAAATCAAATAGCTCAAACAACTTGTGATTATATATTAATCTGCTCTACTAGAACCTTGCTATTCAATTAATGCTAACATTCTGTAAAATATTACTAAACAATATTGCAGTTAAATTTATTAAATCATATAATTATGACAGAAATTGCTCACTTCTTGCATTTTTATGAATGCACAATTTTTTCTCCACGAGGAGCAATGCTTAATGTCTGAATGATTGCTTGCAGCAAAGCAAGTTTCAGTTCTTTGATTTATTGAATGAATTTAAAATCAAAAACGCATAAAGTTTGGGGTAAAAACGGAAAAAAGGAAAAAAATTGCGGAAATTCAAACAAGGATATTATTAATAACTTCTGAAGTAAAATGGAGAAGAAAAGTGATAAAATACTATGATGCATTCAAAAAATTTGCATAATTTGAAAAGATAACTGTACAATCTATCAGCATGAAGTGCTGGGAGTTTGATACATAGATACAAATTAGTGTCAAAAAGTCAGATCAGTAAAAATTCTGAAAACAAGTCATACACTTGTAAGAGATTAAACAAAATAGTTAGGTGAATTCAATAAGTTGTATATGGTACGAAGAAAATCATATATGTTTTTATTGATTAAATTTGTTGACAAAATAAATGATTCGGTGATTGCGCACATAAACGGTGGTGGGAAATCATAAATATTGACTACATGTAAGAATGAATCCGCTAATTCTGATGGCTTGATGCAGAACAAGGCACGCATTTGAAACTCAATAAATTATATCCGAA
The DNA here is from genome assembly GCA_900618365.1 of Thelazia callipaeda. Taxonomy (NCBI): domain Eukaryota; kingdom Metazoa; phylum Nematoda; class Chromadorea; order Rhabditida; family Thelaziidae; genus Thelazia; species Thelazia callipaeda. The sequence goes on from UYYF01004500.1 coordinate 32,270, forward strand.
AAAATTTCATTAATTTTGTTGTTATGAAATCTTTTTATTTTGTGAATTTTGACTTCACGTAATAATCAAATATAAATATCAGAAGAAAAATACTGATTATTAATTACAATTACAATAAATAAGAAAATTTTTGCATTGAAACAAAAATAACAACGATAACAAGAATAAATACTGGAACAATTACAAGAACACCTTGAGCTGCGACTAACAAAAATATCTCGACGTTGAGCGTTTCCACGTTCGTATTGCCAGTTGTGATGAATACTTGCAAATTCACTCACGCGGTTCATCAACTTGCAAGAATTTGGAAATTCTTTCGCCATTCCCGATTCAAGCAGTAATTCCATCAGTGCTCTGTTAATACCAAGAATATTCAGTTGCTCTTCATTAATGGATTCCAAAACTTCTTGTCAGAATATTTTTACTTTATCAGCGTTTTACTATTAAATAAATAGTTAGTTGTATATCTTTTGCAAATGAGCCTTATGGAAATTTCAGTACGTTTTTTAATAATTAAATGACATTTTTAAATGTAAATAAGTTAATTTCAGTTTATTTTAGCCTTACGTATATTTTATTTGCATTAATTGCACTAAAATTTTGTATCAATTTTGTGGTCACTGTATTATTAACTGTATGATATGATTACTTCAATCCATTTATAGTTTTTTCACTTTTAATCAAATAAGTAATAAAATAAGTATGCAAATAATGGTCTAAAAGTACTTTCACGGAGCTGATCAAAATTTTACATTTTGGAGTAATCATCAAACTGCAAAGCAATATTTTCATAGTTTAGTGCTTAATTAAAATTTATGCATTTTTGAAGGATTTATTTTGCATAAAGCAAAGTTTTGTGATCTGATATGTGTAGAATTAATTATATTACATTCAATATCGGTTAGCAATGTGATTTAATTACAAAATATATTCATTTCAAAGAGCAAAAATAAAAATGAAAATACAAACTGAAAGCTTCGTCCATTTAAATTTGTTATAAATTCATACATTTTTGAGCCACAAAGTTTATTTGCTTGTTTTGCATAACATTTATCGTACATTCCAACACTTCTGAAATATTATTTCAAATCAAATCATAGTAATAAGTCATTAAGTGAATAATATTATTAACCAATAATCCATATAATAATCACTAATGATTGGGTTCACTCTAAAGGCTAAAACTGAGAAGTTTTTAATCCTACAACTTTATCAATACATTTATCAAACTTTTCATGCGAATTACTAATTAATCTATTCACAAACTTAATTTATAGTTTCTAACTGGAATGTGACAGTAATTAAGATCAATGATGAATCCTGTCTCAGTTCTTGATGGTTTATTAATACATTGCTAATGAGATTATTTTAGTAAAAGTTATGAAAAGTATATGAAAATTAAAACATTGTTAAGCACTATGCAAATTTTTGGCACTGACCTGCATAAATCGTCAAGATGTTCGTTAATGGCATAAATTCCACTGTCAATCAAGCTTGATACAGTACGTTGCACTAGAGCTGCTTGCGAGCCACATAAAATAGCAATATCATCACCATGCTCCGACCAGCATGGCATCACAAATGATAAAAATTCATCTAAATATATCTTTTGCATATTTTATGTCAATCCCAACAATTTTGATTGCTTAATTGGATTGTATTCAAAATAACACTTAGAAAAATCAATTCGTTCATAATTGACACATTCACTGGTTATGACTTCTTTGATCAAACTCATAGCATTGTTTATTATGCTTGTTTTAATTTATATTTACGTTCAAAAATACGTAATTTTATTGATTTTCAAATTTTGAGCAGATGCAAAATATGATTTTTAGTGATTAAGTTGATCACAACAAGCCTGTATTGAAGTGGTAAGCATCACAAATGCTTGTCCATGAAGTTTGACCTTTCAGCAGTATATGTCCAGTGCTTTGCTCTCCGCACCGCTTTATACAGTCTTTAAATTCCAAATTCACTCTGAAACTCATGCACATTTATTGTTAATTATTCAAGTAGTAATTAGATAAATTACAGTAAATTAAATACTGCGCAATATAGCAGAGATATATGCATATTATTGCCGAATCATCGGTAATTTTAATATTTTGCAGTCCATAAAACAAATAAGCACCTCATTAAGATGCATTTATAACATCAGTGATTCAATAGTACGTAGATGTCACTACAGTAATTCAAGTAATGCTATTAATTTTATTCCAAAATCTTTGGCTAACCAAAAAAGTTAAATTTTTCAATATAACAAGTCTTTTAAAATTGTACACGCAATCCATTGCTGTATTCATGCCTGTGCAACAGCAAAAATGTTAATGGTTTGAAGTACATCAGAATACAGAAATAAAATATTGAATTATAATCATAATTATCAAGTATGTAAGCTAGTAATTATTGAATTTATCTATAGATAATGAATAAATGATACCTGCAAACACTATCCATTCGTTGAGTGAAAGTTTTGAAACGATGGCGAGAATTAGTCGGAAGGTCACGTAAAATACGTTGTAAAGGAGCAGTTAGATCCATCGCCCAATTATCAGTTGAACCCACAATACGTGTCATACTGTACATCTGAGACTTATTAGTTTAAATACTGCGTAAACCAGAAAACTGTGCAGTTATTTTTTCCACAGTACCAATTACGTTAGCCTAATTAATTAAAGATAAATATTCAAAAATTTCAACGAAAAAGAAAAAATGCATGCCTGTGCTGCTGCAACATACATTTGAATCTTCCACTATCACTAACTTTATTTAAAGGAAAACTTTTTTAGCTATTCTAAAAATTTTTCGAAAAATAATGGACTTTCAGTTGCTCAAGTAATATTCAGTAAAGTAGCAATAATTTGTTTAAAATACATTCCTCTAATTCATCTGACTTTTAGATGTATGCAAAGAGTTGTGTGAAATTTGCATGCAATGCACTAACGTTATTATCTTTGCAGCGTAATATGCACGTGGATGATTGACTGGATACTTCAACTAGAATCTCATAAATGATCAAGTAGAATACTAGGCAAAAGCAATTCTTTCGATGATTGCTTGCGGTCATTTTTTTCTTCAGTTTCTATTTTATAATACTGTTTACACTCATTGTAATCTGAAATTCAGTAAATTAAAAAGAGTAAATAAGTACTGTAGATTAAAATCAAAATTGACCGTTCGGCTAAACTGTTGACAATATTTCGACAATTTTTAATTTTTAATTCAAAACTTTTCTATACAAAAATTCATTTTGAAACTTTAAAAATTTTCCATTTTCGTTACGCAAGATCAAATTTTTTCTCACTTTAATTACCTGAAAGTATAAAGATCAAATCTGAATTTTACCTTCTTATACTTGCAATACCTTATTTTGCTGAACTCTAGACACATACAGATATTAAAGGTCACGTGATAATATGTAAACATTCTAATTTTTATACATCTTTTAACTTAATCATCTGAAATTTATCATCAAAATTGCTTGCTTAAAAGCAAAACCAATCATAGTTATTTGGTAAATGAAATTTAATATTTAAAAAAAGTAGAAATATTGCATGCTTGAACTTTTAAAAAAATTCAGCTAAAATTAAGAGCGAAAATCAAGCTAAACTGAAGACTAACTTTTTGGATGAATGAAGTTCCGAAAATTCTTGAATGACTTGACTGAGACGAAGCTTAAAAAGCAATATTTTACTCAAAGGTTCAAAAAAAACATATTAGTCTGATAAGACTTGGGATTTGACATTATGACATCAAAACTAATGAATAAATTAAATAACACAGTAGTGATAATTAGATTAGATTATATTATATTGAAAAAATTATTAATACGAGTTTATGGAGTTTGGATTATTTTAAAATTAAAAAACTCTCTTTTAAAAGTAAAAAACTTACAAATGCTTATTTCTAATGTAATTTAATTTTTGATTCAAATCAGATTATTTGAATTAAAAATTATAAATGGTGCGAAAAATGAAAACAAACTGATGTTTTAAATAAAGAAAATTAAAAAGTTAATGTGTAGCAGTGTGTAGCATGGCTTGCCACATATAACGAACAATCAAAGAATGAGACATATTTTATTAAGGTTCAGCAATCAATTTGCTAGAAGTATGACAAGAATTTAAAGGATAAATTTCTCCGCGGAATCCCGGGGGAAAATTTCAATACCAAAAATTTGTTTGCTGGATAGAATACGAAACTAGTTAAAATGATTAAAAATATTTTTTGAATGCTTGGAATTTATTGTTTTTTTTTTGATTTTCATGAAAATTTTGCACAATTTTTGCATTACTTTTCTGTTTAATTTGTAATTTAATTCTAATCAGACGATGAAAACTTTTATTACCTCCAAATAAAACTGTGATTATTTTGATCGTTTATCAAGCGTTTCAAAAAATTTTCAAAGTGCAGTGAGTTTGCTATTGCTAGAGAGAATATGCTTATAAAAGTCAAGTGTGCTGATATTATTGTCAAATTTAATTTACTTTTTAAGGTCAATTTTCACAAAAATATCCGATGTCTTAGCAGAAAGATTTATTTTTAATAATTTACTGGTGAAAAAGTGTTTGTGAGTATATCTGCATATTTTAATTAAAAATTTTGCTATTTTTTGATAACAATTTTATAAGTTTATTTTGGGGAAAATTTTATTACCAAATCATGCAAATTTCTTTTTCAGTTCTCTACTACGAATGAAGTTTTAAGATGATAAAGTTTGATCAGAAAGTTTGTTTTAGAACTGAATTAATGAATTATTACCAACTGTAAGTAATTGTCAGTAAAACAGCTCAATATAATAATTTTTCACGATGAAATGATAAAATTTTATATTAAATTTAAGTTCGTTTGCACGAAGCATTCTGGAAAAATTGAATATTCCATTATTAGAATATTCACTCCTAATCTAGCAAAGAAAATGTTTGTAAAATCTTTTATTTTTATAGCCTGTGGCTGAGAATTAATCAACAGAAGCTTCGTGACTTGCAAAAAAATGCTAATATCTTAGGATATATTTAAGCTGTGCGACTAAATTCTAGAATGCTCCATTTTTTTGTCAAAATAATGATGTCTTAAATTACTTCTACTTTCACATTCATTTTTGGCATTTCATCTAAAATGAATGCTGAAACAAAACTTCGATCGAAAAATGATTGAAAGCATAATTGCAAACAACTATATTTGTTTCTAGTATTTTGAATCAGAAATAACTGACATAAATATAATCATTTGCTATGATTAGTGAAATAATGAGAAAAATGCTATAGTTAATGTTTCTGGAGCAATTTCTGTGAATATTTGATTAGTAATTGATTGTCGAATAGAATCTATTCATTGTAAGGACCAATTGTAGATCAGTACTGTGATTAGATCAATGATTTTGAGTAAAGAAACTTTTAGTACTAAATTATTTTACTACTGAAATAGATGACAAATGAAGTTTTAATTTTTTACATGCAACAAAGAATAATTTTCAGCTTTTAAAGTTCTCCAACAACACTGTAATGGGTAAAACTGTGAAGAATCCACACATTATTTTTGTTTTTCAAGCTCTTTGTTCCTCGATTTCCTGCTTTCTTCCAAGAGCAAATTCTTTACAATTGATACTCTTCCGTTAGAATAAAAAACTGAGATTCAAGAAGACTTTATTCCGAGAAGCAAACTTTTCATTTCACGCATTATATAATTAATTGTATGCAATAAATTGTAATCATTCGTAATAAAACTCGTATGAAATAAGCAAAATATTAGAACATTACATTACGAATTTTCAACATGTATCATACAATTCCAGTTGTAAACATGCATACATAAGCTATTATTTAAAATTTTCATATTTTAGCATGATTACCAAAGAATAAATCAGTTTCATCAACTTTAACATTGACACTCATAAACATTATTATTGCAAATACGAAACTTTTTCTATAAATCTTGCTAGATTTATTCACTAACAATGCAAATCTTATCATTATCTTTGTGCTTATTTGTGATTAGCTTAATTATTCTTCATTTACAGTTATAGCTCAAAAACTGAATTGCAATTGAACCGCCAAGTATACAAAATTGTTTATTCTCACTAAATTACTAAATTAAATAAAATGAATAAAAGCTGCAAATATTTTGATATAATATTTCAACAGAATTTCGCATGAATGGCAATCGTTTGAATGTCATTTCAGTAAAAGATAAAAACAATTTTTTAATATGTAATTAAATAAAAATGTGAAAAGTACACAATATCTAGCAGCTAAAATTCTTACTAATCAAAGCACATTACATTTCTGTACCTTTCACTTCACTCGTTACATCTGCAAAAACCTAAAAATTTCAGATATAGAAAGGCACATTTTATGAAACTGAGAAAGCTTTGCAAAAAAATTTTAAGTAAAACAGCACAGGTATACAAGTCAAACTATAAACAATAATAATGCAAAAATATAAAAATACTCAAATGCTTATAATTAACCAAAACATTAAGTATAACTCTGATATGTACAAAGAACAAACTACGGCTAGTACTGTTTCTTTCTCCCAAGAAATCAGTCATTTTTGGTTTTAATTTGTTAATAACTAGTTAGTTGTAAATGGTTTCAACTTCACGTTATACTGTTCGAAAAAAGGACTTTCTTCATGGCTTCGTTAATTTGCTAAACAGAAAACCTTTCTATCTGCCCTTTATTTTTTTGCAATTGCAAATGCTGTGTAAATTAAAAATATATCTACAAATCCATGGATTACTATCTTTTCACTAATTACTAATTTGTTGACTTGTACTCAATAAACAAATATAACATCCAACTCTTCGCTAGCTTACCATCAAGAATTAAGGAAACATATAAATAGATACGATTTCTTATGGTAGCTCACAATTACTAACAGTTACTAAACTTTGTATGTTACATTTGTTATGGCAATAGCCCAAGTGAAATAAACAGAAGTGACTGAAAAAGTGAACCCGAATCATGAACAAATTACAGCACGTTACGTTCACAGTACTTGAGGAAAGTATTTTCAGATAAAAATTATTAGAAAATGTTCCTCTAAGATTAATTCATTCTACTCACAACTATACATTATAATATGCCGCGGGTGGTTGCTGCACGTGAGACATATACGAATGACGAGAATACGATAACCGCAATGTTCTCTGATCATAACCAAACGGTAATACTCCATTACTGTATATTAAATTTTCATCATAATGTTGTTGCACAGATGAATTCGGGAATTTCGATGGCATCCAACTATTTTGTTGCATCGTATTGACCTGAAGAAAAAGTAAATGGCAGTTTTATTGTCATATTGTGTATGGATGAAAATTGAAAACTTTTTAATAAATGAACTTGATGATAAACTGTGAATTATCTCTGCAAAAGGTTAATTTTACATCAGAAACAGCCGGTAATGTATGAAATATAGAAAGATTAATATTTCATGATCTAGTCTTCATCCTGGAATTACTAACTAAAATGGTAAGACCAGACCACAACCCTACTACCATATTTCGAGTATTTTTCAATCTCTTTACATATGAATGTTTCTGAAAATTACATCAACTTGCGTAAGCAACAAATGCCAATATATTAAAGCATTAATTACTGTATACGATTTGAAATCAAAGATTCACGTTTATATAATTATGTCACAGTACTGTATGCCATCTTTTTATAAATTGTAATACTATAACTAATATATTATACTATCAATTTTTGGATTAGATGCAATCACATCATAACTGATTAAGAATGAAAATTTTAATATTCTCACAAAAATAGCGTCCTACAAAAATAAATCGTGAGATAGAATATTTTTAAAATTTCATACAAACCATTTGTGGTGGACTGGTACCACTGAGATGATCAGAGTGTGGTGAAAGCATAACAGAAGACGCCTGAAGCACTGTACTTTCAGGATGAGATGTTACAGGCTGCATCACGTTAGGTCCACGTATCATTCCAACTGCTGTTCCCTGTATAACTGCCATATTTGAATCATGTGGTGATGGAGTGGTTGAATAATTAGAGCCATCTGAATTCGGTGGAGTTAGTGGATTTGCTGATTGAGCTGCTGTCATCACATTTTGTAGATATGCTGGTGACTGGTTTTTCTTTATCATTCTCTGGAAAATGAATTTATTTGGTGAATTTACTTCTGATTTCTGGCAAATTTTCAAAGCATACTGATCAATACTTTCAGTCAGCACTTGACATAGGAAATCAATAAGTAAAAAATTGGCTGAAATCAAGGAGGAAGCCAAATTCTTACTGTCGTTTTTCTCAGTGATTTTTTGAACCGCTGCTGTGCTGAGAGCGTTAAACTGGTAGTCATATTAGAAGGCAAAATTCTTGGAGTGAGTACTGTATCTAAGTAATGTACTATATCTCGAAATTCCTTCTCCGCTGCAACATCACGCGGTGATCTTTCCTTCTGATCAGTAATTTCTTTGCTAGCACCGAAACTAATCAAACATTCCACAGCATCAAGATGACCTTCAGATGCTGCCAGAAATAACGGAGTCTGATCCTGAATTACTTAGTAATTATGTTTTTTATTAATATTATTTGTTAATTGCTTATTATACTTTATTCTCACACTTTTTATTATTACCATTAACAAGTTGTTTTTAAAAATCTTTTACAAGTTTTTTTAAATAGGTCTAATTACATTCACAATTTTTGACAAAACAAAGAATGTCTATCAGTGTTACTTTTAATTTACTTACGAGTGCATCCTGCGCATCCTTATTTGCACCATTATGGATGAGTAGCCGAATAATATCCAAATTAGCATGTTGAGCAGCAAAATGCAACGCTGTTCTACCATCATATTTGATTAAAGTTTTACTACCTGCGCAGGATACATCTGCTTTAGCTTTTAATAACATTTCAGCTATTTCTGTACCCATTCGGACATCAAACTTTGAACAGATAATCAGTGGTGTTCGATTGTCTTCATCTAATGCATCAACCTACAGAAAACACAGCTGATTGATAAAGTAGAGAGATAGATTCGACGTATTAAAATAACTACATCTTTTGTTGACTATTTATAGAAGAACCAAAGCATCGATGAAACTTTGTCTTTGTCTTAAAAGAACTAATCAATCACATGTCTAATTATCAGAAAAAGTTGATAAAAGCAAAAAATTCTTTATCAAGAATAATACCGAAACTCACATCAATTTTTCTAGTATCCAAAAGCAACTGCACAATACTGGGAATATTTACAGCAACTGCGTGATGTAATGGAGTACGGTCCTTCTCGTCTACTAACCTTGGGTCAGCACCGTTTTTTAGCAAACAGTCAACAACTGCTGTTCGACCGCTTTTTACTGCTAGCATCAACGCTGTATCTTCACTATCATCTTGCGCATCAATTTCTGCCCCAACTTTTAACAAATTACAAATATCTTCGCAAGACGCTTCTTCGCTCTTTGCTTGATTCGACGCTGTTTGCATCATTGGTGTACGTCCATGTTTTCCACGTATGTTTACTAATGATGCATCAATCTACAATGAACCATTAGAAATAAATCGATGGTACAGTTAAGTTTAATTAGATTGAATTTCAGTAATAAAAGTTAATTCTCAAATCAATTTTCGTAAAATTAGCTAATATCAGATATCCGCAAAATTATCGAGTTAGTAAATGACTACTGATAAGATTGTTTCCAGTCGTTAAATTAAAACAAACTGGTAAAGCAATAGCCATGGTAGAATCAGCAGACTCATGCAAAGTTGTCCATTGTCTTTCATCAACACCTGGAGATTTCGGCTTTAAAAATGATTGCGTATCTTCACCGATGTACAAATTTGGATGGCTTATGCTAGTGCTAGAGGGTACATTATCGTTCCGAGAACGCTTTGAACTATTGTAATTATTGAACAAGAATCCATTATGCATACTAAAAGTATCCAAATTTGCAGTTGAAGATTTGCCTGAAAAACACTAGCTCAATAATGAGTCAATTTATGTATTTATTTAAACTGAATCGATTATTTATTTGAATATGATGTGTATTTACGTGACTACACGATGACTCAAGTTTTACTTTTCAAATATTTTATATCAAACTTTACTTAATATTTTAAATTAATTTAATAGATCATTGAGATTTGATCTATCATCACAAAATAAAGTGATGGAAAAAACTATTCGATCAAACAAATATCACTTATTTAATCTTACAACTTTCTGATGGAGGAGGATGCCATATACGAGCATGAAGTGTTTTTCGTTTTCGTCCTTGCTGAATCATAACATATGCAACAAGAATAGAAGCAACAATGGACAAGAAACAGATCAAGACAGTTTGCCAAGTCAATCCGCTAACTTGTTTGCTGTCATCTAGTTCAACGCGAGCTGAATACATTGGCATACCAAGTTCTTGTAATTCCTGAAAACTATGGTGACATTTAATTCGTACTCTGTATTTGAAAACAAAAACAGTTCATTTTGACGAAACAGTTCATTTTGATTAATTTAGCATAGTACAAAACTTTTGCTTACTTCCAAACAATACAAAACAGTCACTGTATGTTATCTCTAAGAAAAGTACTCAGAATTCTATAATTTTCGATATACTACAGGACAGGATACAGAATTCCGCAAAAGTCTGAATAATCAAATTTGACAGCTGGGAACAGTTTTCAAGTTTGTTGTTAGCAAATTTTACATAGTCATTGACCTAATTACTGAATCAGATCATAATAAAATTATTTTCCTGCCTGTTTAGCATTTGCAGCTCCCAAGTAATCTACCACACTGAAAAGATCAGTGAAGCATTCCTCGCGGTCAATCTTACGACAAAATGTTACATCAACAGTAATCATTATCATTGTACCCCGTAAATTATCTGCTGAAAAAAGAATAACCGTTAAATTATGTGAAAAATGTTATTTTGGAGCTATTTACAAAAAATTCTTTCAAAAGCAAAGTAGCAAATTTTTTGATAAAGTTTTGATACAAGTTTAATGAACACGAAATTTGCAACCAAAGGTTTTTTCATACAATGAAGTTTACAGCAGATATTCGAATATGAGAATTCTCTTAATAAACCTTTAATTGCTACTATGAAACGCATATTAATTGCTAAAAACAAAAACACAACTTTTCTACAGTCAAACTTATCTGATCGACCAAAAGATAATTAGATCTAAGTTCTATAATATATAATTGATGGCAAAAAGTATACTCTGTCGTTTGATACGGTGGAAAGTAGAAACGAGTAGATGTTGCTGTTCTGGTGATACATCATACAATGGTCCAACACCATTTTCTGAGCTCCATGAATATATCATCGGTTTTCCATTTTTAATTCTAATACGCACTGATCCACGTATCTTCTGACTTAAAGTGAAAAGGAAAGCTTGCGCATTATGTAGAAATTCTTCTGGACTTATCAGAAGTACCACTATTATATTTCCTGTCAACTGAAAATATTTGTTAAGCATTGCAAAATTTCATTAGACTATGTAAAAAAATTATATTTTACTTATAAAATGTCAGACCAAAAATAAAATAATAATTTAGTTGAATTTGGTTTGAAAATGATGAAAATTTACGAAGTCTTGGGACAAAAAATAACGTTTTATTAAACAAACCGATGTATCAGAATCAATCAAATTACAATCTCCGCCATCCCAACCACAACTGATAATATTACATTCTTGATCACACTGCCCATCACCATAATGACCTGCACAGTAATCGTTTTTAGGGCACCTTTCAGGAATGCCATCACAGTCAAATCCATCGAACAAACAGTCTTGATTATTACACAGCTGAAACCAATAACACTCTTTTACATGGATAAACTTGTCTGCTTTCTTTTTGGTAACAATTTTAAAGTTACTTTTAACTTTGCTTTTTTGATATTTTGTTCAAAATTTCAGAAAAATCCCAACTTTTAACCTTTATCACTAATAATCACCTTAGAATTTACGGACTTACCAGGTCACATTTTTCATCTCTGAAGACATGAGCACAGTAACTTGGTGACTGACATTTTTCAAAAGGTTTTATACCAGCACTGCAGTCACCACCGTCGTAGTTACAAGCGTAATAGTTGCAGGTTTGATCACAAACTTTGTTACCTGCCTTGAATGAATAGATAATTAAAAATCTATCGCCTAATCCTCCCTACTAAACATGTTATTACTTTGACAACTTGAAATACAAGAAATTCTCAAAATCAATCAAAGCAAAATGCAAAATTTTCAACAAATTATATTTTCATACACAAGTTCTCCGAAGCAATCCCTTACAAATACTTGTGGAATCATTGAAATTTAATTGAAAAAAAATTAAATAGACTAAAACTTGGACACAGGTGAGTATAATAATCATTATTGTATCATCTGATAACAACCTTTGCAGCACAGTCGTGCTTAGCACACAATTCTTGCTCTAGAAGATCTGTGACATTGAACTGCTCTAAATCGATTTGATGCTGACAATTTCTCCCGGTAAAACCCCGCTGACAACGACACCGATACGAGTTTACGCCATCTACGCAAGTTCCACCGTTCAAGCACAACCTGTAAATAATTCACATGACACTTAATAAATTTCAACACTAGAAATAATTCAGAACTAAAATTTTATACTCTGGAACTACTAGTAATGAGCTCTAAGTTCAGTGCAACTACCAAAAAGTCAAAATAAGTGAGTGAAAGATTTTTTTCGAAAAGTAAAAAGTTCACAATATTGTGAAATAAGTGAAGTATCAGGACGTCACGTGTTACGTTTATGACACGTATAATTTGCAAACAAGATTTGGCTTAATCAAAACTTTCAACTCTCCAAACAGCAATTTTTTTCATAAACATATTTTTGAAAATAATAGTACTTTTGTATTTTTTAAATTTATTCTTCTCCAGTTTCCGTCCAATTTATATCTCTAACTTCGAAACTTATAGTCCATATTTTTTGAAGTGCTACCACATATTTCTGAACTCTATTCCACAATCAAATTTCAAATTTTAAATTTAACACTTTCACTTCCTTCATTTCTTTAATCTCTGTTACAAAGTTTAATAATATCACAGAAAATTCTTTACTTCTTGGCATCAACGATCTTCGAGAAATATGCAAATTATATGTTAATTAATATATGTTTTATTAACTAATGGAGAGGTCACCTTATATATATCACCAGAGGTAAACATTTTCTTAAAATGCTACTTTGCAAACTAGCTAATAATTTTTCAGTAACCGGTACTCAGAGTACGGTAATGACCCCTTGCTACGGGCAAGTACTCACATCAAGCATTGATTTAAAGATAATTTGCAAATTAATCCTTCAACAAACAATGCAAGGTTTCAGAATGTTGTAATGTCCACACAAAAGCCCCAAGATGAAGTGTGAGAGTTTGAGCATTTATTGGTGAAGGTAACTTTATAAGATCATTTACTTATTCTTAAATCTGATAGCAGTAAATATTAGAAGTATTTATGTGTGTGTGAAAATAATCACTCCTTTCTGTTTATTTATTTATCTAGCTCAAAAAATGCCCAAGTGGTGCAAGAAGTGCTATTTGCCCACTAAATTTAAGCATCATCATCCCATAACTCAACGAGCACTTCAAAGTTTGCATTAAAGTTTAGACAAATCGCAAATTGGATTCCAGACGATTAGAATTATTTCACGTTTATTTACTTACCTAATTTCTATTTGTGTTGCCTCTTTCAGCTCAATCAAAAACCATTCTTGAAACTCGCAGGAAACTTAAATCAGACTGCACTAGTAGTAATTTGCATAAAAAGTTTTTCACTATTTTGTTCTGATACAAGTCCATTATTATTTTTCATGCTATTAGACGTAAAGTACAGAGAATGGAAAGTAAGCAAAAGTCGTAAAAATTATTCTAAGTGTTATTTTAGTGCCTTTTGCGCACAATCAGTCGACCCAATGCAATAAAGCTGTAAGTACCAAACGTCCGTTTTCGATTACTACTCGCTCTATTGTACCTTTTTTCTATCAACAAACTATGCAAGCATCTAAAAGTGGCATTAGCTTGTCTTCTGAACTAATAAACACTATGTAGACATATAATAAGCATTATTTCGGACTTATCAAGAAGTGAGCTATCTTACTCTGCATCACACTACAATAAGTGATATAAGTAAGTATGAGCCAACTTAATTTTTGCCTTACAGTACAAGATATTATGTATCTACTGACCACTTATCACTACTGTATGAACCGGCGATTATAAAGCACTGATATAATGGAACTCTCTCTACATTATTACGCCGCGTATGATCTAGTGTTCAGCTTATATCACTATTACGTGGTTCTCAAAGATAAATACTGATTTGAAGAAAATACTGCTCAAATGAACCACTTTTTAAAATGAATTCGTAAAACAACAATAAAAATGTCTAGATGACTGCAGCACTGATGATACAGTCAATATTAATGTGTTTATTGCTACAATACTTACATTATTATTACTACGTCAAATTTGCGATGACAGCGTGTGGCATTACTATGAATGCTATTAATATGCGTGATACTACTGTAATAGAGTTTTGCAGTTATGTGATAAGTTCTCAAGTTTGATCATGTTTAATATTACTACAGTACAGATCAAATTTACAATATTTACACTTTTCATCCGATCCCTCTGAGACCTGTCTCTTGATCCATCTGTTACTTGCTTCTAATTTTTATAAATGTGGTAATTAGCTGAAACCTGAGTACTACTATAACGTGCAAATGCTGACTGATCTTCATTCCAACCTTTACCGAATAATTTTAGCTGTAATTATTTTTTCCTGAGCTTTGCCCCACTTTTAGTTATGCTAATTATCTGTTTTAACAACAATTACTGCTCACGTCATTTCTTTCCTCTTCTCAGTAATCAAACAGAAATAGGCAGTAGAATTATGCAATAAAAGTACGAGAGTGCCACCTAGGAACTACATATCGTCAAATAATAGCCATAATGCTTGGGAAAACTAAATATTTTTTAACTTTAAGAAGCAAGCAATTGACGCTCTGAAATTCATGCAACACAAAATAAACGGTACTGCCAGTAAGTCAAAAAATAAATACTGAATATTACTTATATTTTCATGTCTGCTATTTTCTATCAATGAGAAGATTTATACCCCGGTTGACAGTCATCATCGTTGGTTTGACAAAGTGTCCCAGTGAAGCCACTTCGACACACGCATTCAAAACCATTCACGTGATCGACACAAGTCGCGCCATTCTCGCATGGTGATGTTCCACATTCGTTGATATTTGTGGCACATTCACGTCCAGTGAAACCTGTTGGGCAATCACAGTGATAACCATTCAATTCATCGATACAGTGACCCCCGTTTAAACATGGATCTGCAACAAAATTCACATAGAAGTGATCAGCTTGAGTCTAACATTTATTTCATTCCCAAAAATTTATTACACAACTCATTCTCACTCATAATTCACTTTTATGCATTCTTGCTTTTTTTTGACGTGGACCGCATGTGACTATCGAATATTTGTTTAGAAAACTTCCTTAATTTTTACTTACAACATCATAGTTACAGTGATTATTTTATTCAAATTGGAAAATAAAGAATCTGAGTTCATCTTTTAAACTGAAGATAAAATTTGAGATTACTTTTGAACTTTTGGTCATTTTTTAACTTCAAACTATAAATACAAACAGAAATGGAGAAAATAAATAAAGATCAAATACTTGGTAAGCAATCATTTCGATCATTGTCACAATTTTTACCGGTATAACCATATGGACAATTACACTGGTATGAACCGAATATGTTTGTGCATGTGCCACCATTTACACATGGATTATTCACAACACATTCATTGATATCCTGTAAAATTAAATTAAATCCTTAGTTAATAACTAAGAATTTATGCAAAAATTATGATAGTATTTTCGAAATTCATCAGAAATTTCAAACCATAAATATTAATATCCTTGAAGCACAATACAAAATTATGAGTACTTACAATGTCACAGTAATATCCACCAAAGCCGCTAGTACAAATACAAGTATAATTTTTATAAGTCGGTGTTGGTTTACAAACTGCTGCATTTTCACAGTGATTTGATCGGCAAGGATTTAATCTGAAATATACTTTACCGTGGAAAAAGCATATAACGAATTTCTGCATAGTAGTTCATATGTCTCTAAGACACAAATCAAAATTTGATTTTTCAAAAAGTGGAAATCATTAAATTTGTAATAAATTTTAGAAGAGTGCACGCATACTATATGCTATTATATAGTATATATGAAAAGTACAAAATAAAGATTTTAGATCAAAATAAAAATTAGGCAAAATTTTTCTACCCAAAAAGTTGTGACAACTGAGATCATTTAAACTCAAAAGATTTCTGAGTTTTCAGCAAATAATAATTTTGACATAGAAAATAAAGGTCAAAAATTTTTTTGTTACTAAAAATTATAGTAAATGCAAATTTAATATCTATAATTCGAAATGACTAGCTCGAATTTGTACCAAATTCTAACAGTGCCAATCTAGGAATTTAAATAACTTACTCAAATTGACACCGATCGCCATCATATGGTAAAATGCAGTGACAGGAATAGGAATTGATACCATCAATGCACGTTCCACCATTCAAACATGGTTGATTTTTGCAATCATCGATATTTGTTTGACATTGATCTCCAGTATAACCGGGGCTACATGAGCACACGTATCCATTTACGTTATCTGTGCAAACTCCACCATGTTGGCACGGATTTGACGCACATTCATTCATCTGGAATTTTATAAATCTCAAATTAAGGAAATAAGAAAACTCAAAAAATGGAAAATATATGTTGATCAGAGAATGGCTTGCATTCTCCAATTTTTTCTGAAACTTCAAATATTAACTATAATTGCACAAAATTAAAGGAGTACTTCTTGCTTGCACTCATGTCCGTAGAAGCCTAATTTACATTCACATTTATAGGTTGCGCCATCATTTATCGGTATGCACATAGCATTGGAAGGACAGTTATTATATCTGCAAGGATCCGATTTCTTTTCACATAGATCTCCAGTAAATCCCGGAGGACAACGACATGAACCCTTGGAACACATGCCACCGTTCAAGCAATCCTCCGATCTACATTCTACATACTGTCGACGTTCGCAGTTTTCACCTTCGTAACCAGCTGGACACCGAAGCTCACAGCGACTACCGTGAAACCCTGAAATTAGGAAAAATCTCTTCATTCCAATAATTTTTTCATATAAAACTCAGTAAACAAATGATGCAAAATTTCA
The DNA here is from genome assembly GCA_900618365.1 of Thelazia callipaeda. NCBI lineage: Eukaryota > Metazoa > Nematoda > Chromadorea > Rhabditida > Thelaziidae > Thelazia > Thelazia callipaeda. The sequence continues at coordinate 49,542 of UYYF01004500.1, forward strand.
AATATAAAACCTAACCTGACATACATACACACTTGTACCGAGTTCCATAATCCAAACAAGTTCCGGAATTCAAACATGGGTTACTGGAACACTGATTTATGTGGGTTTGACAATGCCAATCAGTATAACCGGGGGGACATTCACAATGAAATGAACCAGGCGTGTTCACGCATGTACCACCATTATAGCAAACAATGTAACCCTGAAAAGTTTGCATAAAAGAAATAACTAAACTGCGCCAGAACCACAAATTATAAATGGCCAGAGATAATCTGTGCATAAAAACTTTTAGAATCTTCAAGAAATACTTGAATCAGGATTTGCTGCAAACTATTGGCACATAACTCAAAGGATCTTATCTAACATCACTGGATATTTTTTTGATCCCAAGCAAATCAAATGATTCGATTTCATTCAAGTAAATCTTCCCACCTGATTACATTCATTAACATCTTCAGAACAATCCTCTCCCATGTATCCTTTAGGGCATTCACAAGTAAATTTTCCACTTGATGTGTCTGGTTCACAAACTGAACCGACTCGGCAGGGATTCGACAAACAAGGATCTTCCATGTGACAAAATAATCCTGTAAGGCTTAAGCATAAAAAAGTAGAATCAGTATCTATTTTACATTAATGCAAACAACTGATTTCAATCTCAAGCTACACAAATGATTTTATATAAAATTCTTATGAGCTACTCATTATTCTTAATGCGAATAAATAATGTCACACATTTGTGATACTTGCGGAATACATCACAGTAGAAAATTATATGATTCCATGCAGTATCTCATTTCATATTCTTGTAATTAATTTTGATCTCCATTAGAATATCATGTGTTAAAACTTGCCAATTCGACCCGGTGGACATTCACACGTATATTTGGCTAAGTGATCCACGCATGTACTTCCAGCCTCGCAAAGTGCGTCCACGCAATCATCTTTGTTTATCTCACAATGAATTCCTTCCCAACCATTTACGCACACGCAGTGGTATCCTTCCTTCTTGTTAAAACAGGTTGCACCATTCTTGCATTCGTGTAGGCCCAATTCACATTCATCTATATCTTCCTCACAAAAACGGCCTAAAATGTTCTTTTGATTTTTGCAACTTAGTGATTCCGATTGGGCGTTTTGAGATAAATTATTCAAAGCTAAACAATATAGCATAATTTTTAAAAATTAAATCAATAAATGTAAATTTAAAAAGCAGATGATTTAAATTTTTAATAACTAAAAAATTTAAATAAACAGATTATCTCCATATATCAAATATTTGAATCTCATCAATTTCTTTGTCCTTTAAAAGCAATAAAGTTTAAAAAAATAAAAAATAAAAGTAAAGCTATCATTTATATATTTTTATTTCTTTCTATTTTCCACTCCCATTAAACATTTCGAAGAGACTCGAAAAGTCATTGACTTTGTCAAAAACTTCCCTCCATAATGTTTTTTGAGTCTGTATTACTACAATTATCATATATTGTCGTTCTTCAGAGATAAATTAATTACTCACTCTACAGTAGTTATGGGGATATCATTAATGAAGTAGATTAATACGTTAATGAATTAAATTCAAATATCTTCACAGTAATTAAAAGTTCTAGTTAAGTTGCAAGCATAGATTGTGCTTCTACTATGTTAGTGACATCAGTCATGTTTATGTTATTTTCAGCCAAAATCGAAACTAATAATTCAGTGTTGGCGGATTTTATTTTCGAGACATGCATCTGCTCTTTCCTATAGAAATCGTTTGTCACATATCACGTAAATCACGGAGTTCATGATCTAATTAATGTGTATTTTATGCAAGCTAAATCAGCGCAGAAATAAATCGGACTTTCCATGTTAATGCCTTGAGTCAACACTTTTTACGTTAATACTTGAAGTGTGTTAATTTTGAAATGGTCATATGTGCGACCATTCGTAAATGATTCTATGACCAATTCGAATTCATACTGAAGTAAAGAAAAGGGACGTAAAATGACGTGATTTAAAACTGAAAAGTGTGAATTATTTGCTATGTTGTTGATACAAGAAGCAAAGATGCTTGCTTGAAGAGAACAAAAAAGGGAAAGAAATTAAATTGGTGAAATTGACAGGCCGTAAAAACGGCAGATGTTCAATGTGTGTGAGAAATAAATGTCTTACAATTTCAACGTCCAATACGCGAAACTTTTCGTTTCTTTCAAACATCAAAATGACAACTTTTATTATTGGGAAAGTTTGAATAGATAGATCAGATCGCAGATCAAATTTTACAACTCTGATCAAGAAGGAATAAATGTATGCATGTAAATATGACAGTTCGTGAGAAAAAAACTGGTTCTTGACTCTCTTGATAATGAGCTAAACAAAATGCTTCGAAGACACGCTCAAACCCGCCACTTGATCTAGCATAAATGGATTCTTAACTAATCATAGGCTAACTTGTTGACTAATTAACATCAGTAAACTATAAATGCTGTAAAAATTTACTTCATGAATTACACAACAGATGAGTAATATTAGTGGATAACAGAGCGAATTGCACTTGCCAAGTATATTAAAAACTGCTATATGAATACATAAACCCATAGACTAGTAAAAATTAAGATCAAAACTACAGTCCCAGTAATTCCTTGGAAAATCGTTCTCTTGTTTGACTTGCAATAAATTGAACTTGATTTGCATGCCCTACTTTTCAAGCTCTTTTCAAAGTCCCACTAGAGATAAGCTAGCTGTAATTAGATCACAATGAATTAAGATTCATGACACGTTAAGAATGACACAAATCCACTATATATGTATACGTCCCGAACTGCTGGACATGATATAATGGGTCATAAATTGTGAAATTAGTTCATTAATTTTGGTACAAACTGTTCCTTCACTTCAGCATTATATATTCACTGCTAATTCCACTTCAGTGAGAAAATTAGAAATATTTGCTCGACAAAGATAATGTACAATATCATTAGACGTATTCATTTATTCTACGTGGGGAATGGTTAATATTTATTAGGTCATATGGAAATTACTTGAAAAGGTCATATTTTTATTAGCTTAGTTTACAACATCGCATAGTTTCTGCATAGTAGATTTATTATACACCTTTTGAAACTAAAGTTAGTGTGTATGGGAAGCAGGGATTGTTTATGACCTCTGTGACAGATCAAATAAAGTTATGGCTTTACAACTTGGGATAATAATAAAAACTAGAGCTGCATTTACTCTTTAGAATTAAGCAAGTGCTTGATGACATTTAAGACTAATTTTGTGCATGTAATAGATTAATACACGAGAAATTTCGTACAGTAAACAGTTTAGTGCTTTTACAGAAATGTTTTATTTCTACAATACAAAATGTAACGCCCAAACTATTACTGATATTGGTAATAACTATATGCTAAACTAAGAGATTGATAAAAATTATGGTCCTCTTTTTTGATTTATTCACAAACTACTTATACAGAAGAAGTAAATTCATAATTAACAAGGCTGGCTAAAAATGGCAGTAAAAATCCCACTGAAATCCTCTTAAGATCAATTATGAATACTACTGAGTTATGTTCCCCGCTTAATTAACTTTGTTAACAATGATTATTTTTTACGACAAAAATTATGATTTCTCCATCACTAATAAAAGTTTTTGCTGCATTTTTATAAGAGTCCAGCTCTGACATGCATAATTATGCAATAAAAAACGTCCTCTGAAGTTTTAGTATAGCTCATGAATATTTTTTTACTGATTCCATGAGCAAAATTTCAGCAGCTTTTAGCGTACGTGAATAACGTCCATTTGGAAATACAACTATCATATATATGAACAGATACTTGTTCATATTTATATGTAACTTGTATCAAATATCATAAGCAAATATAAAAATTAACAAACCAGTATAAAATGGCGGACATTTGCATTCGTGGCCTTGTTCACGTTCCACGCATGTTCCACCATTCATGCAAGCGTTTACCGAACAATCATCGATATTAACTTCACAGTGTCTTCCAGTAAAACCTAAAGTATTACTTTATTGATATCATCATCTACATGAAAGGTGCATGAACTATGGAAACGAGATGAATTTAAAAAGAAAGCAATAGGTGAAATCATTCAAAAATCACGCATTTGAGTCCTAATAAGTGACACTAATCAATTTATATGCGCCTCATTTATACTTTAGTACTGTATATAGTAAGTGAACAGATCAGTCAGGTGACCTGCTTGAGTACAAAAACTTTGCAAGTCATAAGATCTGAAAGTCATGAGATATTCACTAATCAGATAGTAATAATGGACCAACATTTTTCAGACATCTTAAACAAGATATATATCGTTAGAACCTTCTCACATTCATTACTAAGTAGTAATTACTTGTAGTTAAAAGATTTATGCAGCCAAGAATTGAGTCCATGTGAAACCAAACACAAAAATATTTGAATAAGCTTACCAGGACGACATTCACAGGAGTACAATCGGTCACGGTAAGCGTAGCATTTCGCGTTATTCTGGCAAGGTAACGTGGAACACGGATCATTTCTTGCGATCGAGAATACTTCGCAGTTGCGACCAGAAAAACTTTGCGGACATTCGCATCGATATGAACCGAACTGTAATGAAAGTAAAAAATTTCGAAAATTATAACAAAGTTTTTCCTAATTTTTTAAAAAATTAGTAGTAAGATTGATTCTACCTTGCATTTTGAGTAACAGTAATTGCGCAAATTTTAGCAAAACAAATAACTGTATTTTTCTTTAAATAGTGCTAAAGACCTTCAAACAAGCTTACTATTAAATAAAAAATAAGCAAATTTGAATCATTACGACTGAGCAAAGAAACTCAGCTACGTGGACTGAGAAAAAAATTAGGTCCAGTCACAAAATTAGCACAAAAGTAACGTTTAGTCCTTCCGATATGCATACCTCGTTGATACATTTACCACGTAAGCATGGATTTAAGTGGCATTCGTTCACGTCAAGTTCACATTTATTCCCACGGAAACCTTCAAAACATTTGCAGCGGTAACCATCAGAAGTTGAGAGACAAATACCACCATTGAGGCACGGATTACCTTCACAATAATTACGTTCATCACATCGTTCACCTGTAAGCAAACTTTGTCGATAAATGTGAATTTATTCAAATGATCTTTTCAAGACTAATTTAATACCAACTCTATAATTATTTTGACTAAATTCATTGTTTATTGCTGCTGTTTTTTGAGTAAAATACCCAAAATTATTCTGGTATCAATTCACAACTAATTTCAAAGCAATGAAGCATAGAGTTTTTGGGAAAAAAAAACAAACTCATTTATCTTTACGTCCGCTTTTGAATACTTTCAGTTAGATTTTTTTAGGATTCTGATTACAGTATAGTTCAATACGTATAAGACTTAAATTTTTTTGTCGGAAAGTTATAGGTATATGCAAATATGATAGATTATTAACGTATCTATTTCTTCCTTCAAACTATGCTATAATTCCTTCAGTTTCTTTGCAAATAATAAATATTCCATATGCTAAGTTTTCCTACGATTTCTTCATTTTGCGAAAGAAAATTTGTCAGAGAAGCGAAAGTGAATTATTGAAAATGCCAACTTTATAAGTATTATTAAATTAAATTATTACTGACTTTATGGAGCAATTTTGCTTCAAACTTCTTATCTCTCTGGCAAAAATTGAATAATCATATCAAAACTTCCATTTACTCAAAATCATCTAACTTCTGTTACTCACTCACTAATCGCTGTCGGCTGGCTGATAATAAGCATAACTACTATGCAATTCTACAGAATCATAACTTCCACTAAAGTTATAATCTAACTAATCCGATGACTAATCAGAATTTATAATTCATTTCTGGCAATTCACAAAGAAAAACAATCCATATTTTTTGCAACATTTAGCTTGAATTTTGAATTTAAAGTATATTCCACAGCTAATATTTGTGTTACGATTAATCATTTCATACCTGAATATAAAAATAAATTTCAGAGTATAATTAATTGAGTTTGAGTGATCAATAATGTATTCTTAATTACATTACTCAATTTTATTTCTAGCAGAGCAATTTTAAAATTAAATTCAAAATTCTTTTACAAAAATTTTGATACTTTTTTTGATGCAATCATAAATAATAAAAGTAGTCATTTATGTAGTAATCTGTAACAAAAATCAAAATTTCGATTCATTTTTACTTCTTCGAAGAATATTTTTTTCTGCAAAATAAATCATAAAATCCTTAGCCAACTTTTATTTTATTTTCAAAACTATTCCGCCTTTTTGTTATTTTTACAACAATTCTGATAATAACTTTGATAAGGCAAGTATGTCTGATATTTCATTTTGATAAAATGATCCAACAATACAAATGCCCTATTCTCATACACAAATGAAACAAAACTGAACGATGGCAAATGCTACTAAACGCATATTAGTTAGCTAGCAGCTTACAGCTCGAAAAAAGTGCTATAAAAAATATACAAATATTATACGATTTTTTATTTTGTCTTTCGTTGCTTAGCAAGCACATTCATTTATTTTCTCAATTAGCTCAACATTCCATTTTCTGTTCTCTTTCACTAACCACTGACACATCCCATTCCACTACTATTAATATTTTATATTAGTGTTAATGACGATATTAGTCAATGTTAATAAAAATAATATCACTGATAATGATTGACCATTAAAGTCATAATAATGACAGTAAAATTGCATTTTTTATAATATTAACAATAATATTATAATTTAATATGTAATAACGCTATTTGTTCTAACCATATGCACATATGTACAGTGATGTATTGTATATTCCATCCCAATTTTTTTATATAAGAGCTGAAAATATTGTATTGCTTATTGATGGTAGTTGCAAGTGATATAAAAATAAAATACTAATGAAAAAAATAGTAAGGTAATAATAATATTATTTTGCAGTAACGACGATAAGGCATTAATTATACAAAAAACTTTAAAAATCATACAAAAACTTTGTTGCTATTTTTCGGTGATCATTATTAATACTATTAACAAGAAATTTACCATTTTATAGTGTTTATTACTAATGATTCTATTAATATAAAGTTTAATAATTATTCTTTTGTACTAGTCCTTATATCAGTATTTGTAAGACACCGTTTTCTTACATCCATCATCGATGAATAATTCAAGTTTGACATTAATATTGATATTAAATAATAATTAATAATATAATAACATTACAGATAAAACAAAACTAATGCACTAACAAATTTCTACAATTTTCTACAGTTTGTGAATGCTTTTTTGAACTACTTCAAAAGTTTGCTGCAAAGTTTTATTATTAAAAAATAGTGAAAAATAAATGTGTCAAAAAGATGAAATATAAATATTAAGTAAAAAATATAGCAATGATATATTATCAATTAAATTAAAATGAGAATAATTTAAGCCAAACAAAGAATAGGATTGATTATTCTTAAATTTTATATTTTGATAGAAACGATAATTACTCTTTTTTATATTATTCAAAAAATGGAATTTTTTTGAACTGAACCGAATCGATCGAAGTGATTTTTATCTTTTATAATTAGCAATCAAAACGATTTAATTTTATTTTTTGTGTTTGCTTTGGGGTTAATATTTTTAAAAGTTACCGGCGAATATTTTGAATGAATAATTTGACGAATAAATGCGCAAATGATTGGCAAAGATCATAAGCACAATATTGCTGTGCAAAAAGAATTGCAGGCAATGAAAAGGTAAATATTATAGAGAAAAAATTTTTTTTTCAAAAAAAGTAAATACTTTGAACGCAAAAATTTTTAGACCAAACTGTTGTTGACATTTCCCAAGCAAATGGCAATCGGATCAAACGATTGCAATCAAATTTACCCAAAAATTAGATTACTTTTTGTGCAACCAAAAAATAATTATTCTTTCCTTACACGAAAAATAATTACATTTTATTGCTAGACAATAATGAGATAATAGTGATTATGATAAGGATAATGTAAAAGTAATCATTACTGAGATAGTAATGATAATGACAGTAATAAGGAAACTTTCACGAATATGATTTAATTTTTGTCATTTTGTACTATAAATTAATCAACCATTAGCAAGTTTTTTGACATGTCTGTATCAAAAATTCGCTTATATACCTACTCAATCCATCAATTTCCGTTAGCATAAATACGAATTTTAAGAATCTAATTTTTCAGTTTTAAAATGCAACATTTTGTAGTGAGTTTCGAAAAAACTTTTCACTTATTCTTACGAGAATAATCATTTTGAAATGAAATATAAGCAAATAATGGAAAAGAAATTGGCGGCATATAATAGTAGAGCAAAAATTGCTGAGGTGAAAGGTCAGAAACTTGCCAACTAGGATTAACAGTTAGCCAGCAGCAATCGCGAAAATAAACAATAAAAGCGCTTGCTTTTTTTTCCTATGCCACCAGCAGAGAAATAAATTCAAATAAGTTTCTATAATATTTTACAAATGAATAATTGTGAGTCAAAAAAGGACTGTTAGAAGTTGTAAAGAACTCTATAAAGCAATAATTTCTGAAAAAAAACTTTTCGTTTTTTATGTCTAAAAGACCCCCCGTAGATGAGAATTCCCGGGAGTCCCCACAGGGACTGCGAGAAAGCTATAGAACTATGAAAATTCACTTCTACTGGAACATCGATATGTCAAAATCTTTTCAAATGTGTTTTTATTTTTCCGTTTCTTTGTTGCTTTAATTTATTAATGCCAAGTTGGGAAAGTAATTAAACATGTGAAGACAATTAACAGTGAAAAATGAAAGGTAATGCAAGTTTATTGTTCGATTTATATGGAGTAATCCACTTTGTTAGTCAAAAAGAGTATTGGTCTTACGTAACACGTTTTACTTAAGTAAATAGACGTGAGATTCAAAGAAATAAACGAACCGATGAAACCAGTTTTGCATTCACATCGAAACATATCCAAGGACTTGGTGAGAATACATCGGCCGTGCACGCAAGGGGCCTCATCACATTTGCTTGGCTGTTGATGTTCACACAGTGTCCCATTGAAGCCTTAAAATTCTTGCAGTAGAAATCACACTAGAGTAAATATTATCATTGTTATCAAAACTTCATCGAAAATAAAAATATTTTGTGCATAACTTAATACAATCTCCAGTTCTTTATTTTTCTATAATTATTAGTAATAAATTAATCAGTTATTATGGAAAACCAAATTTATTTTTTTTTAAATAAGCAATAGATTGATCATTTTTTAAACTTATTTATTTAAGTCAAAAAATTGGAATTGGTCGTTTTGTAAGAATTCTTGAAATTTTGGTAGTGCCAACTTGTAAAATATCAATACTAAAGCCTATCAATGTTAGATCGAGTAAAAACCTCAAGTTTCTGTTAAAAAATATCAATTAGCAGTGCCAGTATTTCTTGAAATTTTTATGTATATTTTTCACTCCAAGCCTTGCCAGTCTTCAAATTGCCCTCTATCACTTTCTCCTTGCAATTTTTATGCTCAAGTCTTTCACAACTATCTTATTTATATAAAACTTTGCGGCATGAATGCAAATCCCTTAATTTTTACATTCCGCGCAACCTATGGCTTACGTATAATTTATTTGTAAGAATTCTCGAGTCTTTCATTGCAAGCCACCCACAAACTTTCGACTGCCTATCATTTTAGACATCTCGAATAGAGCATCTTGGATATAATGTATTCGTCAGAAACATATTTTCTGACTGATTATAAATTTTGGCATTGAAATGGCAAATGAGACAGACTGCTACTTCCTTTTCTACTCTTAGCTTCAACAATGCAAGAAAACTGCTACTCATTGTTGGTTTTTCATACTGTTTTCTATAAATATGCAAATTTCTCGCTACCGCGTCATTATTACAATCACTAAACATAGCCATAATGTATAAGCTTCGTACAAATTTCATTGTCATGATCCAAATTCTACAATATACAATACGGCATAAATTAATGAATTGACTTGATGAAAACCAATTTTGCCAGCGTTCTATAATATCAATTTCAAATTATTATTACATTTTTTCACTTTGCAAAGTGAAAAAATGCATAATATTGCGAAGAGCTTTTCACTGACCATTCCATTTATTAAAATGGACTCTGGTTAATCAACTTGTAATACTGCAAGCCAAAAATGAACATCGAATGAATCTTCATCTCTCAGAAGCATAAATTTTCTAATTAAAATTTAATTTTTGCAAAACCCCCAAAAAACTTTGTAGAATACCGCGTAAAAATAATGAAAAAAAGCAGCATGAAATTGATGATTAAATCAACCATAGCGATTATCTTGCAAATTAGTACCAAGAATTTGATCTTAGCTAGCCTAAAGTACCACTGCTTGCTTGAGATATTTACTATAACATATGATGCTTAGAACTTGATTATGCATTAAAATTATATTATAGAAAAAATAGCTCATCGATGAAAGAAATAAATGGATTTTGAGTCAATTGCTTTCGATTCACACAATCAGTAGCGATGTACAAGATCAAATGATCTGGTCAGTCAGTAACTGGCCACTGTGATGGACTATCTTTCTCCCAATTAAGACAAATATCTTTATAATCAAAATTATAATCTACAATGTTAAACGAAAGATCAGTAATATTTGTTTTAATCCTTACGAATGTGAAAAAATTTTTAAAGTCTTACCATTCTTGCTTACAATTAATTCCCAAAGTATTCGCATGTAAGAGGTTTTCATTCAATTCATGCTTATACCACAGACACTCAGTTTACAAGCATCTATTTAAGAATTCATGTTTAATTATATCCCAGGTGAATTTGCTACCAATAATGTAAAGTATGACTTAATTCAAATATTATATTGACTAGTCTTAGAAGAAAAATATTTTTCAAGAATCGGTGTGAATATATGAAAGATGTTTTCAGTGCGACTGTATTCGTTTGTTGGGCGAATTTTACTGTTTACAAAAGAAATTAGATTTGAAAAATGTTAGTTTCGTATAGTTGTTTTTAAGGGATTAAATGAACGTTTTTTACGCACAAAAGTTCCTTCCCCGTTTAGGTTATTTCTGACTGCAAGAAGAATGGTTGTTGGATGCGAGATGAGTATACGATGAATAATGATTTTCGACTTCGATTCTTTCGATAAATCGCTACTTTTTCCCACTTCTCCTCCCACGTTCAATACAATTTCAAAGTAATAGCAATGTCAAAACAGTACAGAAATTATTCCTCTATCTAATCGTACTCAGTGCTAAAATTCGTATTTTAAAAAAATCAGATTGAGAATCTGAAAAAAAGATAAACTTTCAATTCATCGATTTAGATACAGTTTTTATTTAGACAGTAATAGAGTCTAAAAAACCCAATTTTCTTTTGAAGTGCAACTTTCTCATTTTGGATTCATAGTTCACACGTTTGTAGTTTTTTTTTTAGTTTTTACTTACTAACTGATCGCTAAATCGATCTAATTGATGATTGTACGTTTGAGATTAGTCACAAATGCAACAAATGTAATGATTGAATGTATGACTTAAAATCAAAACTTGAACTGAATAAACAGAATAAACTTATTTAGCTTTCTGCATTGGGACATAATTAATAACGCAAGAAAGAAGAAAACATTACTCGTGAAATGTTAGATGCGTGGAGAATTATTCCTCTTATCAGTGATTCTATCAGTTATTGAGTAATAAATATATTGTCTTGTTGTTTTGAATATTTACAAGCACTTATTTATTTGAAGAAAACCGACCGATAGATTGCCACAAGTGATAACTTTGCATGCTTAAACTTAAAAAGTAATTTTCTAACTATGCAAATAAAACAAAGCAAATAAAAGTACGAAAATAAGCTACAAAAATTATAAAATCTAAAAAAATTATTTTTTTCATTTAAGTTTTCTCTTAAAAAATTTGAATAATTAAAATTCTTCACATACTACAATTTTTCCACGCTTTTTGCTTGCATCAATTGCTAAAACAGCTGTCAATTCAAAGACCAAATTTTGGATATAATTTAAATTTCAATATATCAAAATTAGAGAAAGAGTCAAAAGAGAATAGATTTTTACTTTCAAATGACCGAAAAATGGTACAGAAGAGGAAAAAATGCCAAACACAGATTCAAGACTAACACCAAACATTGACTTAAGATTAAGACTAAGACTAAGACTAAGACTAATTATGATAAGTGAATAATTAAACTTTAATGTACAACTAACTCACAGCAATATAAAAATGTCATCACAATTTTTGTCTAATTATGTAAATGAATTGCTTTCACTAATTTTATTGTTGTAATTATGGTTGAATAAACTTGCACTCACTCAAAAGCACTACAATAATTTCAATTTTAATGAATGTAAAATAACTCTTCTACCAATCATCACTTCACCTATGTAATACGGTTTTGATTATAACTTTCACAAAATTTGTACCTTACCCATTATACTAAGTGACCTATTAATTACTTAAGTAATTAACTGATACTTAAAATTGAGCCAAAAAATTTGCTCTAAATCTTTTCCAATATTTCCGATCACAATGCAAATAAATATAAACATTAGCAAATACGAATCAGATAAAAGGTTAAGCCTTTGTTGTCGGCAAATTCTTGTTTATTTTATCGAAAAATGCATTAAAAGGTGAAAGGTTATGGCATAATCTAAACAAAAATGACAAATTTTAAGTGCTAATGCAACAATTGTGTCTTATACTTTAATTTCTTATTTATTTCGCTTTGTCTACAAAAGAAGAAATTAGTAAAACATTTATTACCTTAACAAAGAACCATATTAATGACCTCTTTCTTTCTTTTACATTTGCATATGCAAAAATTGAAAAAGATTAGCTTTTTGCTAAATGCAGATTATTTGTTAAAGAAAGGAAAAAAAGTGATCGCAAAGCAATTTGAAAAATGAACGGTATAGTTGCAAGAGATGTAAGTCAAAAACAAGTCTTACTAATTTAAGCATTTAGTCTTAACTTGGTTGTTTCTTCACAAATCTAGACTTTGATCTAACAGTGCTATTATACGCAATATTTCCAATGTAAAGCTCTTAGCATAAATTCATCAAAATCGAATGATTATCTCCAATGATTAATGGAAAATTTGGATGCAAATATTTCGAGTACGCTTTGTCTTTTACTCACATTTTAAATTTGCAAGAAAAATTTGAAAAAGTAACTTCAACTTTTAATTTACTAATTAAATATCAAAATAATTGAGTATATATATATATATTTGTTGCCATTTCTGACATTATAACAATTATATAGCAATGAAGTACATTAGCTAAGCAGTGATTGAAAGCGAAAATAGAATGATTTGATTGGAATACTTTGCAAATTAATCATTTTAATACAAAATTAAATTCCATTTTACTGTTTATTTTATCAAAACTTTGCAATTAATTTAAAAAAAAATGCACTCCCAACAATTTCTTCTTTAAAAAATTGAATTATTTAAATTTTTACTCTTTTTATTTCCAAAATTGCCTACTTCCAAGAAACCACCAGAATCAAATTTACAAACTTAAAAGAAAAAACAAATTAATAGTTGAAAAATTTTTCAATATTTTGCAATAAATTTCTTATTATCATTTTAATAAATTTTACTTAAAAAATATTTTGCATGAATTATTGATTTCTTTAAGTGGTATTTTCAAATAACTTTCTATCGTTATTTGACACAAAAATAAAAGTATTACCTATTGGACAAACGCATATCGAAAGCGACCCTCTGCGTAGACATTCTCCACCATTTAAGCATTTACATTGTTGCTCACATCGATCACCCATAAATCCACTATTACATCTACAAATTCATAATTTTTAGTAAAAGTTTCAACTATTATAAACTTTTTTACATGCAGGTATTAAAAGAATATATTTTTTTTAGTCCTTTTCCAAATCTTTCTCTATTTCTTTTCCATTTTTTTCTTGTTTACTCTTTATTGTTTGACTTAATTGAATTTAATTACATTTAAATTTTGAGAGCGCTTTTTGAAGTTTGCAAGGAAAGCATGAACTTGATTAATTTTGAACTTCTAAAAGATTCAATATGTTCACGCAGATGTCTTGGATTCAGCATGCTCAAGCTTATGTCGAGGATTCAATATGTTCTATGAGGAAGACTTGTTTTTTTATTTAGTTACTTTCTTTTGCATACAATAAACACTCCGACTTTCAGTTATTATCTTCACAAATTGTTTGAATATTTTTATTTTATCAAATAATTGCGTTTAGTCAAAATTTTTTTCGAAAACTGCGATTATACAGTACTCAAGATGACCCCTCTGATGTGTTCTCATAAAATCACTTTAATGCTTTCCATGAAAAACGATGATTGTTATTTTGCTTTATCAGTGATTACAATCTTTTCATCAAAAGTTTCTATCCATCACTTCAAAATGACGTAATAGGTAGGTGTAAGCTGAGTAAAATCTGTAGTTACTTTTACTATTATTACTGCTATTCTCATCATTATGATTATTAAATCAATGCTAGTAATTTATCACAGTTAAACTGCAGTTTAGAAACTGACCCAAAGAATAAGACTGGTCATTTATTTAAAAAGTGCTAAAATCAGCAGCCATCAATGAATGACTCGAATTTGATTAACTGCTAAATCAATCTGAGTTAAAATTTTCGTGATATTTGCTTACAAATGTATGAATAAGCATATTTGGTTGCTGACATGAAAAAAATTTTTGTAATATACACAAATATTTTAACGTACTTGATTACACGTAAAGCTCTGTCTGTGCTCTCTAACAATCACTGACAGCTTGTAAGTTAAAAAAAATCTTCATAATAATCAAGTCATTATCATACTAGCAATAATAAAATTAATCATTACAGTACAAAATAAATAATGCATGAGGAAAGTAGTCATTTGATCTGAATCAAACAGAAAATGATCTGAATCAAACAAAGTCATTCGATGATGACTCAAATTGAGCAGCATTTTTTGCCGAAATGTTTTGAACAAAACGAATTACGTTGCTAAAAAAGCCACACAATTATTTCAAGTTTCTTCAGCTTACAAGCTGTCAACGTTCATTTAAATAACTGATAGAAACTAAATTGCAACAGAAAGCCCAAAGTGTATATTCAAAATTTATACACCAAATAAGGCAATGCTATTTTCACTCATTTTGACAATAGAAAGCTTCTTTTATCTTTTTATGTAATCTATATAAAATAGACCGAAAAAGAGACTTATTATACTTTTTGTAATATTTAATGAAATCCTATTAGCAAGTACTTTATCTGTTATTCTATTCATTCACAGCCCAAAAGCAACTGAAGGATTAGCTGTGGACAAGAACTCAAGCCGACCCAGCCCGGATATTCTTATTTTATTTGATCTATTTTAGCATAGCGTGTAATTTAAATAAGACAGGAAAAATTATAGTAACATTAGTGAAGCAGCGAACAATAAACAAACAGTAATTTTTCTAGTCTTTTAATTAATTAATTAATTAACGCTGATCTGATCCACCAAATGATAAATAGACAATCAATATCAGAATACTGATTCACTAATAAATTCACAATTTATAAGAATTATCAACTGCTTAAATGGTTGTGAATGATTAACAAATCAATAAGTAGTTAACATGAAATATATTATATTTTATTTCATTTGAAAAATATTTTTTTAGTATTTGAATTAAAATATTTTTGGTTAATTAAAAATAATAAATACAAATTTCAATTTTTGCTCTCATCAATTTTGAATTTTTAGCTTTATTTACGATATTCAGTTGTAGTATAACATTATTTAAATTTATTGGCGGCAACTTCTTGTAAAGAAATCTATGACAATAGATTATTTTACAGCAAAAATAATGATTTTTGAGAAACCAATGTAAAAATGTTTGAGATGAAGGGGCTGGTTTGTTTTGTTTCATAGAGAAGAAGAAAAAATATCGGATTAAATGAGACTTTGTTAGACAAGATGGGATCAAATGAACCTACAGAAGGTCAAGGTGGAATAGCCCTTATTTTGAATTAAATTGACCTTTACCTAATGTAGTAAACGAACATTCTTGGCTAAGTTAATGAAGCATTAACTAATCTAAGTGATAAAATGCTGACCGTGTAAACGTATTTCTTTATTATGCACTGCAATTTAGTCATAATAATGATTTGTACTAGAAATTTAATTGCTAAAAATACCATAAAAGTAACTTTTCCAAAAAAAAAAAGAAAAATTATATCAAAAACAAAATTAAACTGCTCAAAACATCACATGGACATTAGTTATTGATTCGATTCACTAATCTATTTGAGGTAAATTTCTAAATTCTCAATTAAGTACTCTATTAAATAAAAAATCATAGTAATTGAGTATTGCATACTAGTCATGAAAGCTGGGAAAAACAAGCTTTATATAGTATAGATATAACTAGCGCCCAAAATCATACCTTTCTCAACAAATTTTGATCTTAATATTTTAGCTATCTCAAAGGCCAAGCAACTATTATGCAAAATAGAAAATAGTAATTCAACCAGTTAACCCGTACTAATGACCTCTGACATGCATGCACATCTTAATCTAGAAACTGATCTTTTATTCAGTTTCAAATTTTCGTACAACTTGTTAACCCACCAAATTTTTACCAATTTTATAAACCACTAAAAAGCGAAAGAAGCATTATTGAAAACAAAAAGCAAAAATTGCTGTGCATATAATTAATTCTTTTGCAAATTATTCAAGGCATTTTGGCACACTTACGATGAATTTATGCATGCAAAACTGTCAAAATTTTGTTTGCACTCAAATTACTGCCATAGCCAAGAAGTAACTCTTTCTGAGTTTATCGTTGCAAGTAATTCTTAAAAGATTACTAGTAGAATGTCCTGACTTATTTCAGTAGCATTTTTCTAAAAACCTTCCAATGATTACTTATGAAGTTACTTAGTTGGTTCTAATTATTACAAGCAAACAACTGCTCAAAAGTTCATTAGCAATTTATAAATTTGTTTCAAGCAATGTATGGCAACTTGAGAATTAGATAATAATTTTTATTCTCCTCAGAGTATATCAAAAATGTTTTTGTAATAAGTTATGGCACATTTAAATAGCCAATTAATTAGCTTCCACTGAATCTTAAAACTTTCATATAATAATTAATGATGATTAACATTCATCAAGCAAAGCTTTTGCATATTTAAATAAAAGATAAATTTGATAAAATTTGCATATTTGCACCTAATAATCATGTGATTGCTATAGCAAGAATAACTTTTACTATATTAATGTGACCTTCACGGGCATTTTACACAACTGTCATATACTAACAGTTTAAGGAGAAAAAAGTTGATGGGAAAGTTAGAGTCGATTACAAACTACAAAAGGTCATCATTATTGCGGTTGTTTAGAGCAAAGGAAAGACAAACCTATTTTGAACAATCTTACCATCATTTACTAGCAAAAATTAAAAGAAATTATTCCATTTTTCTTAGCACTTTTAGGTAAAACGATATTTGCATATTTTTTACACGTAAATGAACAAGTTTGCCTGTGATGACTGACAAGGACGTTTTCCACACTTCTCAGCACTAAATTATCTCATCTTGGGAAACTGTTCTTTCAAGACAACTAACTATTCGGACCGATGCATTTCACTCATCTCTCAACTTGCTATTTATTAACATTGATATTATTATTACCATTGTTTATTATTATTATTATTATTATTATTATTATTATTATTATTAT